>KK899869.1:25722-97115 GCA_000696445.1 Aquilaria agallochum | reverse complement strand
TATACCACAAAAAAAAAGAAAGAAATCTAGAAATGAGCCTGTAAAGGGTAAGTTCAAACTTTCCCGACATGGGAGAGTAATGCATTGTTCGATATGCAAGGATGCCAGCCATACCATCAGATCATGCCCATTGAAGGTTTTCTAATTTCATACTTAATAACCTATGAAACAAGCCAACAGTTTTTCATGTTAAGTTTTGATTATCTTGTTCTTTGTTTCAGAAAACTAGAAATGTCAACTGCCTTCCATCTTCGGCTGATACACAAAGGCGGAGCACACAAGGTAGTTCAATATCGCATGGAAGGGCCAACAAACACGTAACAAGTTCTTCCTGGAAGAGGGGTCTACTTTGACTTCTTATTCTACTCCTTCAACATCACAGTGTTCCACACCAAAAAGGCATAAATTTCATGGACTTGGAGTATATCAAAACCCTCATAGCTCAACCATTATCCTAAATGTATGTTTTAACTTGTAAATTAATTGTATGTATTAGTATTATAATACTTGCTTATTGGTTTAATGAGTTTGGTTTGTCGCCCATTTTTCACAGCCTGGTTTGCAAGGTGAAATGGTCTTTGAAGGAGGGAGAGTGTTCATGCCTACTGATTAACTTAAACCAGTCAAGTGCCCCAGTTGAAGTCTTTAACTCTTTTGACATCAGCCATTTATGTTGCTGAAGAAATACTAAGGGTCCATGTTATATTATCTAGAACTCCTAAATCAGTTCTATTCTGATTTTTTTATGTTTCTGCCATCAAACTTTGTTATTAGACTTTGAATATGTTTGAGAGTTGCATTCACTTTTGTGCCACCAACCCATGAGTTTGTTTATGTGAACATGGAAGTTCTTCCAGTGGTTTCATGATTGTTAGGAATTGTGCTTTGCTCGGCCTGATTTTTTTGTTCTCAGCATTCACTTGTGTTCTACATTTCCTTGTTTCAACTAGACTTGAGTAGGGGTAGGACAATTGCCCAGTTCATATGTTGCATCTCTTTCTGGTTATACCTTTGTGTTTTACAAGATTACATATTTATTAGTGTGTTAAAACCTTTCAGTATGTGATTTGGTTGACAGTAGAAAAGGACGATGGTGGTGGGGTGAGGATCACAGTGAGATCGTGTATGCCATGTCGTTTTCTGATGTAGCATTTATCAGTTCAGTGGCTCAATGGATTTTTAAATAGGATGGTCTCAACCAAGTTTTTGATAGCAGAATTAGAAACATCTGCTATTAGATTTTGGATAAACCAAGTTTCTGATACATATCTGATACAGTTTTAAGCATAATTACAAAGCCTCTATATGTAGTAGTGGCCCAACGCAAGGAAGAAAGCAAGGCTAGGCTCCAGGTTATCTATTTCATTTTTAGCAGCTTTTGAATTGGAGAAGCTTAAAGTTGGCAGAACTTGGGTTGCAGCTTAGTCTGTGCACTTAACCCTTTGGATTAGAATGAAAAAGTTATGGTTGAATTCATGAGAAATAAGTGTCCTGGAGAAAGAAAGCTTCTGATACATTTTGGATGTATATATCTGGTTCACAACTCTCCAACTTCTGAAATAGGAATACATCTGTTGTTCTTTTTCAAATGAGCCTGTAAATGCACATTTTCAAACAAAAAATAGCTCTAGGAACATGGCCACTTTTGCTCTATTCTGTTATGCTAAAAAAGCGTTGGACACAAATAAAGAACTACTACTGATACATTGCATATTTAGTGCTCCATTTTGTTCTGCAGCTTCTCATTCCACCAACAAAATGCTCTATTCACTGCACATCTCAAGCATATACACAAACTCATTGTGCACGCAAATTGAACAACAAAAAGCCACAGCTTCAGCCAGACATAAACAAGCAGAAATTTGCTAACAAAATCTTCCACCAACATCACCATTTTCTCATTACTTAACTGCATAAAAGATTCAGTACATGGACCTCTTACAATTGCCATTCAATTCACCATTTCCTAGCAAACAAAACGCACAAATTGACAACAAATTTCCTTCACCATCCAACTATCGTATCTACTTCCAATGCCAACAAAACATGGCTGTAGTACATGCAACAGCCACACAAAAACAACAGCTGCCAATCACATAGACTTTTAGTTCAGAAATCTTCTCCTGGATGCTCTCTAATTTATGCAGTACCAACACTGCAACTTCAGGCTTTTCACAACCCGGCCCTTTCGCACATAACAGTTCTGTCACTTGTACCTTTAAACCTCTGATTTCATCTTCCAATCCTTTCTCCTTCTTCCGAAAGTTAGTGATCACCTCCTTCGCACGGTCAGAAATTCATCATCCATCCAAGCGAAGAATCTACAGTCTTTTGATGTCTGCAAAGAGCACAAAATAACCATTAAAATTCTAACGTACTTAGCCTAGCAAATTTGACCATTGTTCCCTCACTTGTTTCGCAATTTCCCCCCATTACATCCTCTACTTACCCCATAATAACGACATCGATAGAATCTTCGCATGAAAATTTCCCCTTCCCGATGTGTTGTGCCCCAAGTAGCTCGAACACCATGCTTGCAATCCGGGACTTCTGATGCAACAGACCTTACTTCCGATGACGCGGACAAGTATCGCGATGCCATCGAATGATAATCAATTGCCGGAATCAAAGATGGAATTGCGTTCGAACGTAGTTCTCTACTTCAATTTAGGGTTCACAATCACCTTGTAATCCTAATTTTATCAGTGACTCGTGCCACAGCCCCTGCCTCTCTGACGGACATGAACGCCGTTTGCTAAAGGGGTAAAGTGTACCACTTTCGATAGTTTAAGGGGCGAGTTGGTCCGAGTCATAGTCTAGGGGGTTAAGTGTCCGGGTGAAACGAGTTTACAGGCCAAAAATGTCTTTAGGCCATTTAATAACTTCATGTAATTTTTCCTACCTGTTTGTTTTTTACTCCTCTCATTGCGAAGTTACAGTTTTTAGCTAATCTTGTTTGATTAATGAAGTAATGGTGAAAAAACAACATTTTATTAAAAAGAACAACCAACCCATGACACAACCATAGGAAATAGGCCTCTAGCTCTAAAGTTAGAACATGGTAATTCTATGAAGCGGCAGAATAGTGGACGTAGAATGCAACAGTGTAGCTACACCGTGACAAACACTGGGGCCCCCTAGCCAGCTGCCTATCCTTAATTTGTCTAACTGTAGCTTTGCCCTCTCTTGCACAAACCCACCGCCTCCGCTAGGGCACCACATACTTTGTGCTCATCCATATCTCATCTTTCCACCACGAAAGCCCGAAACACGCGCATAATTCTAGTAGAACTTTTTAACTTCAGAAACTGTGTCAAATTCAACATCTTCAACATCCTCGAACTGCCACTTGATAACTGGTTTATTGATCTTGTTGGCAATGAGGGACCAATTGTAATCACAATAGTCATCAATCGATTGACCTGTACTTGCCCCACCCTCCATTTATAGCAAATCTGCAAAGGTTTAGCAAGTTTGTGGGCTGGCTGAATAAGTTAGTTCAATCGGTAATCAAACAAAACACGTAACCAAATAAAGTAAAGAGGTCTAGCCATGCTAATAGATTAGTAATTTAACAAGAGAGGCACAACAAATCATGACACATCATATTATCACGAAAATTTGAGACTACACAATGGTTTTAGACCAGGACCGACAAATCCAAGGCATTATTATTGATGGCTATATTTAAACACATGCGCATATGCCGACATCACCTATTCAAACGTAATTACTTACAACTCAACTCAGCATTATTTACAATAAACGTGTCATCCATGCTCAGTGAGGCTTTCTCCTAAGTTTTCTAAACTTGTTGCAAAATTGAAAATTGCTCAGTGAGGCTTTCATCTAAAACACTTGGCACTTGATCCCTTGAAAGAATCACACTGGTGTACTTTCTACCCAAGGGAATAGCCACTACGTTCCCTTTCTCAACATAATAATCAATTGTGCAAATATACTCCTTGATATACTTAAACTAATATATACCTTTGTCTCCTATTGAGGTCTTTTTGAATAAACAAGTACTTTAAACTTTTGTGGTTTGTAAATATCTTAAAATACCTTCCTAGGAGATAATGCCTCCAAAGCTTCAATGGAAAACCGCCCCACTAGCTCTAGGATATGCACTGGATAATTTAAACTATATGGCGGTGATTTTTTAGTAATTTCAATATATGTGGTACTTATTTTTACAGTTAGTAAACATTATAAATTATTAATTTCTTCTTTCTATAAATGCAAAATAGTTTTTTTAAGATGGTAAAGTGTAAGGCAAGGGGCAGGGTATGTATTCCTGAAACATAATGGGTAAAGTGTAATATTCCCTAAACAGTAGGGGCCAAAGTGTAATTAACCCCTTTAAGAAAAGATTTGTCAATCCATTAATAGAAAATTTCAATTATCCCGCATAGAAGTGTGCATTTAGCCATATTCTAACACATTATTTTGTAAATGTTTTCATTTTTTTTATGAGTTTAAAATGAAACTAGGTGGGCATCGTACTATCTCTGATAATTGCATTATCCTCTAAAATATGGTAAGAGGCAAGTACATAAAATTAATTTATTTGAATTGATTAAACAAAAATTGGGGGAAGATCTGACGTCCCTAATGTTAATTGCAGCTTTGGGCTGGAAGCTTCGTTGTAGTATTGTTGAACAAGATTTTAAAAGTTGTAGTGACTGTTTCAGAATTAAAATTTAGTTTAGGAGGCAAAAGATTAAATTTAAAATAGCTTAGCCTAATTGGGGGTGTCATTAAGCCTTTTTTATTTTATTTCTTCAATTCTGAAAAAATAAATTTCTGAAAAAAAATTGGCAAGGTCACTTGTTTAGTTAAAATATCTATTATAGCAAATAAATAAAAACTGAACTCTTTTGACAAAAAGCCTTAAGTGCCCAAGTTACTTTTTATTGGGAACATGCTGATAACTGAATAAGCAATTAAATTGGGTCAATACTCGTTTGAAATAAATTGTACTAAGTAAAATATAAAGAAGTAATATGTACTATTGATCTCAATAGATTTGTTATCCTCTGATAGCAAATCTGCTTAGAGCTTAGTAGTATAATGATGGTTTGAAACTTGCAAATAAAGATGTATTAGAGGCACACTGAGTTGTTTGTTTGGGGAAAATCATCCGGTGCTTAGTTAGCTTATTAATTTATTATGATTTGAGTGTATTACGAATAATAATGATTGTGCACCAAATTTTGTCTTTTTACCTCCTTTTATATGGTTAAAATACTGCCATTGCGGAATGTAATCCCTTTATAATGAATCAAATTGCAAGCCTTATCTTTAGGAGTGCCTTAATCTCAATAGTTACCTGTGACTTATTTGCCTTACCTAGCCAAATCTTGTTATTATTGGGTCTCGTCGAGGGAGCATGGGCCCTTAGTCAACATTCCTACGTTCTTTCTACCTATGGGCTCACTGACAGGTCATTTGGCCCTATATAGTATTACCCTCAATATATAGATTACGCGTAGGATGCAGCTTACAATTTATTGCAAGTAGCTGAACGAAGTTTCATTAACTATTAATAATAGAACTGTCAGGCGAGTCGATAAACCTAACTACTTGAAGCTAATGGCTTGGACCGGAATCGCACTATCTACTTCCCATAAACAACATGAGGTTTTTTTAGCCACACTTTATAGCGGATATTTTTTTTTTATAAATTTTGACATTAAAACAAATGTTAATAATAAATAATTAAAAAATTTTCATTCAAAATTTTATGTTAATTAATTAAATTTTACTTTATTTTAATTTTAGGTTGGGTTTTCTTTATGTTATGTTCTTATCATTAAATTGATTAGTTATGATTGAAACATAACACTACATGTCCTTTAAAATGATGAATATTTTTTGTCATTAAAAATAATTCACTAAAAATTTTTGTCTCTTATTAACTCAAATTTCAATTTTTGATATTGATGAAAAATTTATTTAGTAAAATTCACTCAAAAGATCTTTGGTTTAATAAAGTAATTTAATCCATCAATCCATAATTGCTAAAATTGAGGGCAAGTTTGTTTCTATTTAAACCAAATTAATGAGATCTCATTAAACACGGGCAAGTCAGATTATTTGTTGGGTCAAATGTGGGTTAGAGATGGGATATTAAATAGGAAATGGTCTTGGTTTTAATTACAATGGCTGCCATTGGAAGAAGTGTCATCTCTCTAACTCTGTCTCCAATGCTCTCGCGTTGATTTTCTTGAAACAAATTTGACCCAAATCAATTTTCGATTATTGAAGCTAAGATAAAGAGGCACGATGAAGTGCACACATTGATTCTCCGTCCAAATTGGTCTGCTATTGGTTGCTCTGGCTCCGCCAATGAGCTTCGGCTTTGAATATGGCAAGATGCCACCATGATTTGCCTCTGGTTCTTCTCACACCCTTCCCACCCTCTTCACCTACGACGCACTTGTTCTCGACTTATCAGTCCTGGTGTGCGTTGGCCAGATAGATCGATTCAACAAAAACTCTAGTCAGTCGGATCTGGCCAAGTAGAACAGGTCCGATAGCGCGATAGAGTTGGGTGAAGAATGCGGTCGGTGGCCAGATAGAAAAGGTTCGGTGGCGAGCTGGGTGGGGTGAAGGATAGATCAGAGCGCAAATTTGTTTAAGGAGTGACGGTATAGCTCCATGGATTGTGGGTCGATGGCAATGCGGCTGGTGTGCACAATGCAGCACTTGTGAGTGTTGGCGATGGCGGTGAGTGGCATAACATTGTAAATATGTTGAAAATAGGGGTAAGTTCGCAAACTAGTCAGATTAGTTGTCTTGACCCACGCACAAATCCAACCCGACCCAAGTTTAATGGGATTTCATTAATTTGGTTTAAATGGAAACGAACTAGCCTTGAGAGTGAATATGAAACATAATATTGTACATGTTTTGAAATGATCGATAATTCACTAAAAAATTTCATCTCTTATTAACTCAATTTCTAATTTTAATATTTATCAGAAATTTTTTTAGAAAAATTCATCTTCAATTTTAGCAATTATGTACCAAAGAACTTCATTGAATCACAGTCCATATAGCTTTTAAAGTAAATAACTCATTTTGAAAATTTCAATCTTCAATAAGGAAAAGATATGATTGAAACAAAATATTATGTTTAATTTATGTTAATTAATCAAATGTTCAATCATTGAGTTAATAAAGGTAAAAAGAAAAGAAAAGGGAAAAAATTGGCCAAAAAGTTTGGGTACAAAGAAAGAAAGCAAATGAAAAACTTTAGATATTAAGGTTTTAACAATTGACTTAATAAAGGTTAAAAAAAAATGAAATGTTTTAACTCAAAAACAAATATATCATACTTTTCAATATTTTGCTTTCGAAAGTAATGCATAAATAAGCAACTAAAAAAAGTTTTGGGACCAAGAGCCCAAATAGAAAGATTCAAGCTATGTAGGTATCAAGTTTGGGGACCAAAACACCACATGGATCACAATCAAGAACTAAAATGAAAAGGATTAGAAATTGAGGGATTGAAAATGAGTTTTAAAGGCAGGCTGAAACTAGACAAATAGAGAAATAGGGCCTCAAAAAATTGGCCATCCCGCAAAAGAGAAATTGACATTCGAAAACAGCCAATCTCATCCACAAAAAAAAAGTGAGTACTGTTCATGAATAGTAAAACTCACTATTCTTAATAGTGCACATCTCACGCACTTTAGAATATAGGTATAATTAAAAGCGCTAGGGATGTATCTCCAAGCAAAACCCTTTAGCGATTAAGTCAGCCCTCCAAAACTGAATGAACTAACTATAGAATAGTAGGCTTTATTGTGTGCACATTGAATGTGTCGTGAAAGTCTTTTCTTATAGGTGAGAGTGACAACTTGGGTCTTCTTGAAATGTAATTAGACTCTATTCATTGTAAGAATACTCTCTTGTTAAATAATTTCCTTTGTTTTGCAAAGGTTTCCTTTTTATCTTTTCTTTTTTTTTAACAAAAGTTTTACTTAAATATATTTATATTAATTTGTATTGTAAAAAATTCTTAAAAATTATAAACTATAGTATTTAATGTGGTACCATTTTCATATAAAAAATTTATATATCTATAAGAAATTTTTTAAAAAATAAAATCATGAATTAATTACCATAAATAGTAAAAACAACAACCTTTACGAGACAGAGGAACTACATGATTTGATTATCACTTCTATTGAATCGGATTCTCCTGTAAACTAACCCACTGTCCTTATTAAAAATGGGCAAAAAAAATCCAGACCATGTTATCACATGTCTCCTTCCATAAAAAATGGGGGAGATGGGTTCATACATTTTTCAATACCCTTTAATAATGAAACACCTCCTTTTAAAGGATGTTAAGTGGAACAGCACCTATTTAATGCACACCCTCAATTGCACGCGGGAAGTTCGGTGAAGCAAGAATTTCCATATATAGACTTAGACATTTCAAGTCAATTTTTTTGGAATTACACGAACTGTGACTTGGGTTGGTGAAGAATTGGCGTGTATTGCACGCCTAGAAAATTTTGTTTATATAAGTCACATATTATGAGGATGGATATACAAAACAGGTAATAAAATTATATAAAATGAGTACCAAGTCTTTCTACGCCTGTTTTGCCCTCTTCGTCGTGATTCTTTTCATTGCCGCCGAAGCAATTTTTGCTCGAGAATTACTCTCTGGTAATATACCCATTTTTCTTTATTTATATGTTTCAGCTTTTCCTGTTAAAAACAAAAGAATAAAAGGGGAGAATATAATAAAAAATTATCTAGAGCTATATCTACTTATGTATAATCAGTTAGCTAAATCTGTTTTTTCTCCCCTAGTTTCAAGACATAGATAGAATTTAGCAAAAACAAGAAACACAATTTAGCTTTAGATAAAGAGCAAACAAAACAATAACAAATAGGTATGGGTTTCTAAGTTTTACAAGTTTTTTTTAAGAAGAAATTTGACTTTATCTTTAATGTCTTGTTCCTTTCTGTATACTACGCATAAAACTTGAATTGCTTAGTTAGTTTCTTTAGATGTTGAATAAATTATCTAAAATTTTACCCAATTACATAATTATTGGTAGCTGTGCGAGGTTCTACATCGGTTCGCGGAAGTCTTCCAGGGGCAAGTCCAGGCTACAGTTGACAAGGCGGCAGATGATTTAAGATACGAGAACGTATCTTATAAAAGACAAGGGCAAAATAAATTTGGATGAGCCAACAATTTTTCGTTCACACTTTTGGGCAAAATTAGAGTTCTATGTGTCGTTGACTGACCTACGTAAAAGAGAAGAAATGTAGTTTCTAAAAACAAAAGAGAAGCATAGCTTTTATATATATATATATATAAAGAGAAGGATATTTTTTAATAACTACGTTAAAAATGCGTCAAGCATAAATGTATTTATTTGTATTTGTATTTGGATAAATATACTGGCAGTGGAAAAAAAAATTAACCAACATTTTTATTTAAGAACTCTTACTATCTACTTGACTCCTTTAACTTACAATATTAAGTTTTAACGTTCATAAAAACATTTTTTTAAAAAAAAAAGAAAAACTATTCAATTTTAACTTGTTCCAGCCTCAACAGCAAACTCGTTTTGCAATTTTCACCAAGGGCGTATGAAGTATGAAATCTAAAAGCAACTTATGGAAGCAAGCTAAAAAAGATCTAACTGACTAAGGAAGATTCTGCTTTTCCCACCAGCAGTGAGTAGGATATTTATCCTTTGTATTTTAGCTACTGTAAAAATTTATCATATTTACTAGGGAAGAAAATTAAAATTAAAATAATTTTTCCTTTTTCAGACTCTAGAGAGCTTATGAGTCAAGGCACTGTCGGTGCAAGTTATTCCCCACACAGCCAAGGACATCACTAAGGAAGGAGACTACAAATACAAATATATGAACAAATAGCTATATTACGTGTTTAGACATACGTCTCAACATCGTATTATCTATGAAACTGCCATCGCATCTTAAGTCTCTATAAATTATGATTATGTTACCCCGCTACAACTTCCTATTATATAGCACATCTTAATTTCCCATAAATTACAATAAAGCCATCGCTCCACACCAAGTTGGTATATTGAAGTTGTTCCTTGTTTGATTGTTCTTGTTCTATAACTAAATTTAGTTGTTCATTTGACGCATATATAGATGTTCGCAAACAATATACCTATTCCTTCTGCTATTTAAAGTTTGCTTGTGACACTTGTAGTAGTTGTTCTAATGTGAATCCCGTAGTTGTAAGACCTAGAAATACATTCAGAATAGTTTTCAAGTTCCAAGATTTCAACCAAAAGATTGATAATCACCCCTACCCCTAACTAGCTTGTAGGACAACACAAAAGAGGTTAAATTCACTAATGTGCCAAGTGAAGTTCACAAAGAACTTAAGAGAGTGCTCAATGGCAATTGTGTATTCTAAAGTCTGTTTGCAAGAATAATAGAAGTTGCAACCTCAAAAAATATTCTTAGGCAATAGATTATATGAAAACCTAACAAGAAAATATTATGAGTCTTTAAGCTATTAAGACACCTACTAGGACTCGGAGACACACACGCAAGCTCCTTAGCATGTTACCTTAATCTTACTTGCAAACCTTAGGCCCCTTTATCCTATAAAATTGTAGAATAACTAAGGCAACAACAAAACAAAGCAATGCAACCAGCCTAGGCCACTTACTTTTGTAGGCACATCCCAAATCCCATGGGGAGCACAGCGAGGCTTGGGCTTACGCACCTTCAAGTGTATGTGTGCACTAAGGTGTAAATGGTCATGGATTTCAGCTATATTGGTGTAAGGGTTCACTCATTTCCAACTCATTCCTACTCCTTGTGACGCCCTGAGATTTATGATCCTTCATGAGGCCCTTATGTGGAGTGCCATTATGGACTCCTTAGCCTTAGCTCTTATGATGGGGCCCAAGGTGATTCTCAAGGGGCCCTTGTGCATGCCATGGTTCATGTTGGCTTGAATCCCATCATCTGCCTGTCCCTCAAAAGGATTCATTCTTAAATCTGAAATATTGTCGAACAAAGACAAATTAACAACTTTAAAGGTAGTACTAATGTTGTACTCACCTAGTAAATCCGGTTTGTAAGTGTTGTTACTAATTCTTCTTGCACTTAAAAGGGTCCATCTCCCCTAGGATGTAATCTGGCTCTTTTATGGGCAGGACATCTTTCATTTCTTTTATGCACCCAAACCCAATGTCCTGGCTCCAAAACTACCTTCTTATGTCCTTTTTTAGCTTATTGAGCATATTGTTGAGTCCTTTTCTCAATTTACATTTGAATCTACTCATGCAATTTCTTCACAAGTCATCCTTATGTGTACCATCAACATTAGAAAACTCATTCAAAGGCAGAGGCATTAAGTCCATATGTTTTAGAGGATTAAGGCCATAAACTATCTTAAATGGTGAAAATCTTACTGTAGAATACATAGCCGTTTGTAACTAAACTCTACATGTGATAAGCAATCCTCCCAAGTTTCAATATTGATCTTAATAATTGCTCTCAACGAAGTATCTAGTGTTCAGTTACTTACTTCAATTTGTCCATCTGTTTGTTCATAGCAAGTTGTGGAAAATAGGAGCTTAGCTCCTAACCTACCACATATAGCCCTCTAGAAGTGGCTGAGGACCCTATCCGAGACAATGGTTCTTCATATCGCATGCAGTTGAACCAACCCTTAGAAATAAAAAAATCAGCCATATAAGTTGCATCACTGTCTTGTGGCATGAAATGAAGTGAATCATCTTAGAAAAATTTTCCATCACAATAAAAACGCATTTCCTTTCCTTGGCATTATAAGTTCTACAACAAAGTCCATGAAAATGTCAATCCAAAGGTGTGAAAGAACAGGTAATAAACTATACAAAGCATGAAAAGACTGTTTTAACCTAGTCTTTTTACAAGGTATGCACTACAGGGTTTCGGGAGCCAAACAAGCGAAAGGGAATATAACCGAAACCCTCCTAGGATCCAAGTGAAACGGGGTAAACCGAGTGTTCAAAATTTTCATACTTAATTCGATTGAGATCTTTTACCTAACTGTTGAGTCAAACCATAAAACCTGAACATTTGACGTATTCAAGCTCTCTACAGTATCTACACGAGCCTCTCGGGATAACCACGCCTCCACCATATCCCAATAGATGCGTTTCTCTTGCGCTTGCAGTGCTAGCTTGCATCGTCCAAGGAATGGCAAAAGAAGAGTGTGGCTGGAACTTTTGGGAGGCTTGGGTAAAAGCTGTGAATTTCTCACTATATAATGTATTTATAGTGAAACTCAACTTCCAAGGCTAATGGGTTTCAAAGCCCTAAACCAATTAGGTTTTAATTTTGGGCTTAATAATGGCTCAACTTTTCGGCCAATTATTAATACAAAATTATCATAATACCAAAACCAAAGTAAATTAGCCCATACACTCAAATAATCCAAATAGGCTTTATGTGGGCGACCTAATAGGCTCTTACCACATTGGCAATGATCATAAATCACATTTATGGTCATAAGCAATGAGCGGTGTCTAGCAAC
This sequence comes from Aquilaria agallochum, assembly GCA_000696445.1. NCBI lineage: Eukaryota > Viridiplantae > Streptophyta > Magnoliopsida > Malvales > Thymelaeaceae > Aquilaria > Aquilaria agallochum. The sequence continues at coordinate 84,559 of KK899869.1, read as the reverse complement.
ACATCATTGCTACCCAAGTGACAAGATTGTCAGTGATTCGACTAAACATTTATGATCATTATCCGTATATGCCATTGTCCTTTTGTCCAAGATATCAAGACCAAGCACGAGACATGGAATGTGTCACTCTCGTATAGCCCGATCTATGGTTTCTTGATTACCGAGTAAACAAACTTAAATTGATGACATTGATATCGTATATCAACTCATCCGAGCATGGCCATGCATTTTCTTAGTCTCATTCTATTAAGGGGCCCGAAGATATCACTCCCATTACATAGGAGGGACAAATCCCATCTTGATCATATATAACCTTTCGCTTGATATGTGACATACCCAATGACCTCCTTCAAGTTCACTCAATTACGAGCAACAAAGGGAAGTATCAAAGTATGTGACTCACATATAGGGAACTTTGATGACCTTAGGTCAAAGTACTACATATACCATGATCACTATGAGAATCACTTATGACACTTATATAACGATCCATGTAATGTTCTTATGGTGGGTCGGTCCAATAACAAGTTCTCCAACTTGTACCCATATGTAGACTACATATCTCATATTAGTGTTCACATATGCTAGTCGTTATGTATTATTGTAACCCGCTCCATGATAATACTTAACTAGGGACATTTAAAACTGTCATTATTCTAAGGTTATAATTATGTTTATTACGTTACACAGAAACAAAACAACAAACATAATTACTAGATTAGTGCCTTAATAAAATATCTTAACTCAATGTGCAAAAACACAATCATCTCATTATTGGATTTTGAGCACAACACTAACATGCACTTCCCACAAAACTTCTCTACATCACTTAATAAGGCAAATAAAAATGTTCCTTCTAGGTTTCAAGAGTTTTAGTGACCCCAAAGTGTTCCATGAGACTCCCATATTGTGCCTACTTCACAAACAATTCTCTTAAGGAATCGTGAGGTGTACACAATATATTTTTCCTCAAGAAATATCCATAATGTTGACAAAATTTCCAAAAGCTGTCTTAGCATAGTGGGTATAGATTTCACTAAAATTAGGACCCCCCCTTTCATACAAGTCCTTTAAGAATTCAAACACATGTAATCTAGCATGAAAAGCAACAAACAAAGTATATGTTAGTGACAAGGAATCTGCCACTATATTCTTCTTGCTTTGCTTGTACTTAATAACATAACGAAAAAACTCGATGAACTCAACCCACCTAGCATGTCTCTTATTCAATTTACATTGACCCTTTAGGTGTCTAAGTGATTGTTGAGCAATGTGAATTACAAATTGCATGGGCCACAAGTAATGTTGCTAAGTATCCAAGGCCCTCAGCAATGCATACAATTCCTTTTCATAAGTAGGATTGTTCATGTTACAGCTCCCTAGGTAGCAGACCTGCAACGGTCAGGTAAGACTATTAAATAAGTAAAAATCCCCTGGTTAAATTCCTCAATTAGTATAATTAAGCAAAACCAAGCAAGTTTAGTAAAGGGTTAAATGGTTCGTAGGTTGTTTTGGCACCTAAGCGTAACTGGAAGCAAAATTATCATTTTTTCACTCCATGCTGATAGGTCAGTTTTAAAGCTCATAAGTTGTTCTTTTGGACCCAAGTGTCAAGAAACCGAAGTGTAGGATTGAATTTTCTTGGAATACTGGCACTATTCAGGCATGGGCACTTTTGGAAAAATTGAAGAATTTGGAGAAAACTTGGAGGGAGCTTGATTTTGAAACCACTTTGAGTGGCTTCAAAGCCACTGTTAATCACCCCCAACCTCTTAAATCTATAATTCTCTCTCTACAATAGAAATCTAATGGAAATCTTACCCAAGTTATCAATTCTTGGTGGAAATCAAAGTGCCATAAGGTACCCGTTTGTGATTAATTTGCTTTGGAACCATAAAATGCTATAGTGGAACCCATTTGCTTGGTGTGGATGCTTGATTATTGTTTGTTCCTCACAATTGATGTAAGAGATTTAGTGAGAACATTCATTCGATGCACGTCTTAGTTGGTTGTTGAATGGTTACAAGTAGTTTGGAAAATACACATAAGTTATGGTGGAATTCCTTATGATGGACTAGCATAAATCAAGTTTTGGTATGGTGCGTTTGATTACTTATTGCTTAGTTTGTTTGGCATAGGATGGTCCTATTATAATAGTTAACGGGATCTAAAATTTATACTTAGTTTGTCGGAACATAGTGAGTTAAGTCCATCCAAAGCAATTCTAGCCATAAAAGAGTGAACCAAGTAATGGCAGATAGTGAAGCAACATGTAGTGCACTTGTAGCCTAGGCAAGTTATGACTTGAGGGACAAGTGAAAGCCTAGTGCACCTTAACTAGTTATATGGTAAAGGCTTAGTACCTCAGTGATCTAGGTGAGCTTAATTAGTAGAGATACCAAGTGGGAGCCTAGTAAACCTAGTTGGATGAAGGTTTAGGGCCATAGCAGCCTAAACAAAGCCAATGGCTTGAGGCGCTAGGCAGGAGCCTAGTACACCTAGTGAGTTCATTGGAACTCAAAGCAATGAGCATCCACCATGTTCACCTGTGCAACAACAAAGGGAAGGTAAAGTGGTGAACTAAGCTTACTAAAACCTACTAAACCTAGTGAGTGCATTGAAACTCAAAGCTTGCTAGGAGGGAATTAAAGGTCAGAACTCACTGGCATAAGGTGACGTTTCGTGTAAGAACTAGGACGAAGAGTGGTCTCTTGGGAGCTGAACGTAAGATGTCTCTTGCTTAACCTACTACAAGTACCCTTGGACTTATGTTACTTTCAAACTTCTCATGTAATTAGTTGATTAACCAAGATCAATAAGAATGCATGATTTACTTCTTCATACATAAAGTAATATGAAAAAAAAACATTTCAAGGTTTACCATGGCATTTATAAAATATCTTAAAGCATAGACTAAAGTGAAAAAAACAAGTAACTTAAACTTTAAATATCAAACTTTACGTACAACAAACATTTAACTTATGTACAACCAAAATTATTTCTAGTGTTTACGAACACTAATGAGTCTTCACAAAATGGTCATACTGGCAGCATCCTTAGGCACACATAATTCCCATGTATTTACAACAAGCTTTTTACAAAAGTTTTACTTAAATATATTTATATTAATTTTTATTGTAAAAAATTCTTAAAAATTATAAACTATAGCCTTTAATGTGGTATCATTTTCATATAAAAAATTTATATTTCTACAACAAATTTTCAAAGAAATAAAATTATAAATTAATTACCATAAATAGTAAAGAAAACAACCGTTACGAGACAGAGAGAGTACATGATTTGATTGTAACTCCTATTGAATCGGATTCTCCTGTAAACTAGCCCACTATCGTTATTAAAAATGGGCACAAAGAATCCTAACCATATTATCACATGTCCCCTTTCATCAAAATAGGGGAGATAGGTTCTCACATGTTTTCAATACCCATTAATAATGAAACACCTCCTTTTAAAGGAAGTTAAGTGAAACAACGCCTATTTAATGCACACCCTCAATTGCACGTGGGAAGTTCGGTGAAGCAAGAATTTCCATATAGACTTAGACATTTCAAGTCAATTTTTTGGAATTACACGAATTGTGACTTGGGTTGGTGAAGAATTGCCGTGTATTGCACGCCTAGAAAATTTTGTTTATATGAGTCACATATTCTGGGGATGGATATACAAAACAGGTAATAAAATTAAGGGGTAAATAGCACTCGTCGTTTTTAAACTAAGATTCATGTTTTGGATTCATTCTTGAACGTAAAACTTTACGTCATTTATTCTTTAACTATGAAAATATTATATCAATCGTCCTGCAGTTAATTGCAACCATTAAAATGGACGGAAAAAACATAAAAAACTAGTTTTAATCCTAAAAAAACCTTCCATTTGTCATAGAAACCTCAAAACTTTTATATCCTACAGTGAGACCACCATCCCGTCATGACTTGCACGTCCACTCCTCCACCCTTCATGACCTTCACCTTTGCTATGGCCAGCGCTAATTTGCCACCGTCACATTCCTATCCCGTTGCCGACATCCCACGTTGCAGCCACCACTGATGATTAATCAAGGGATAAAGAAGAACAAAAGGTTGTGACCCTTCAGGCAATAATGCGGCCTTTTTCCTCATCGATCATCATTGTCTTCTGTTGCCATCTTGTCACTATAGAATTAAATATCATGGTATACCGCTTACCATGAGTAAGCAGTACGCGGCACACATTTTTCACTATTTATAATTTTTTCACACGAAATACGTGGTATACCACGATATTTTATATACCGGTAACTTTTTATGTACATTTTGTTTGAAAACAGCAGTGTACCGCAAATACCGTAAGGTACATACCGCAGTAGTTTATTTTTTGCGGACATGTGTGAGATATTTTTTTGGTCATTTTAAATCAAAATATCATACATAAATATATAAAATAGTAAATATAATTAATACACATATTTTAACATAAATATTTACTTTTATTTTTTGGTTACTTTTTCTTTTACTTTTGCTTTCTTTTCTTTTTTGGGTATTAGAAAATGTATTGGTATTACTCCTTACGTCTCAATTTAGATGAAACGTTTTTCTGGGAATAGAGATTAAAATATATGTAATTTGTGTTATTGTTTGTGTAGTGAGACTTCAAATAATGATTAAAAAAGAAAAGATTCTTTTTTGGGGTTTTGTACAGTGAGAGATTGAGTGAAGATTAAAGAAAAAATCTTTATTAGGTTTTGTGTAATGAGAGTTTGAATGTGGGCAAAAAGGTAAATTGATTGTTTAAAATATTTTAAAAGAGGAAACATTTCAACATTTTTTGGACATTCCAAAAAGGAATACATTTCATCTAAATTGGGACGGAATGAGTATTACAGTATTATTTTTTTTCTTGTATCAATGAATTAGTTTTTTTTTGTTGAGTAATATTTATTTTTCTCCATATATAATATTTTTTATGTTTTTTGTATAACCAATATCCGTTATCATATATATTTTATTTATATTTAACAAATTATGATGAGAAAAATTAGAATACATATAAAGATGCGCAAAAAAATTCATTTAATTTCTTTCAGCTTAAAATAATATTCTAGCATTTTTTTTTGGCAAAAAGGTAATGATACGCGGTATGGTATATCTTAAAAATATGAGGTGCGGTATATACAATAGTAACAATATTTAACACATTGCTTGTCGCACTCTCTTATCGATTTAGCGTCCTCTTCTGTAGTGCTCTCCCGTCACACTCTGATCTTGCCCATCGTCGTCCTCTATTGGTATTTCCCTTCGATCCCACTTGGACATCTCCCTTCAATCGCATTCCAACATTGTCGTTTCTCTTCGATTGAGCACTGTCAAAGGAAGACGACAATTTACAATTGCGCTCCACCAGATGAAGATGATCATGTACCGTTAGAGGAAGACGACCACTAATAATCTGGTAGGAAAAGAGGGAAGGTGAGCTCACAAATAATGAGGTCGGCTTCAAATCAATGACATAGGATGTGAGAACCGAATGGGCGAAGAAAAGGATGGCGACAGTCATGGAGGAAGGAGGGCAATTAGGAGAAGCTGGTTTTATTATAAGATGTAAAAGTTTTGAGGTTTCTATGAAAAATGGAAGGTTTTCAGGGGTTAAAACTAATTTTTTACATTTTTTTCGTCTGTTTTAACGGTTACAATTAACGGTAAGACAACTGGTGTAACATTTTCATAGTTAAAGAATAAATGATGTAACGTTTTGTAGTTTCAGGATAAATCCGAAATATGGGTCTTAGTTTAGGGACAACGGGTGCTTTTTACCCTAAAATTATATAAAATGAGTTCCACGTCTTTCGACCCCTGTTTTGCTCTCTTCGTCATGATTCTCTTCATTGCCGCCGAAGCAATTTTTGCTCAAGAATTACTCTCTGGTAATATACCCATTTTTGTACTTTTTATATTTAAGCTTTTCCTGTTAAAAACAAAAGAAAAAGAGAGGAGAATATAATAAAAAGTTTATCGAGAGCTATATCTACTTGTATATAGTCAATTAGCGCCAATCTGTTTTTTCTCCCATAGTTTCAAGACATAGATAGAATTTAACAAAAGCATGAAAAAGAATTTAGCTTTAAATGAGGAGAAAACAAAACAATAACAAATAGGTATGGGTTTCCTAGTTTTACAAGTGTTTTTTTGGAATAAATTTGACTTTATCTTTAATCTCTTGTAGCTATCTATATACTACCCATAAAACTTGAATTGCTTAGTTAGTTATTTAGACGTTGAATAAATTATCTAAAACTTTACCCAATTACATAATTATTGGTAGACTACCGGACAGTGCACAGTTATGGAGTGGTTAACGGTAGTCATCCAAAGCCAAGTCCAAGAAACAGTCGACGAGGCGGCAGATGATTTACGGTACGAGAACGTATAAAAGACAAGCGCAAAATGAATTTGGATGAGCCAACAATTTTTCGTTCACACTTTTGGACAAAATTAGAGTTCTATGTGTCGTTGACCGACCTAGGTAAAAGAGAAGAAAATGTAGTGTCTAAAAACAAAAGAGAAGGCTAGTTTTTTTTCTTTTTGATAGAAAAAGAAGCATAGTTTTTAAACTAAGTTAAAAATACGTCAAGTATAAATTTGTTCATTTGTATTTGTATTTGGATAAATATACTAGCAGTGGGAAAAAAAATTAACCAACATTTTTATTTGAGAACTCTTATTATCTACTTAAGTCCTTTAACTTACAATATTAGGTTTTAACTTTCATAAAAAGATAAAGAAAAACTCTTCAATTTTAACTTGTTCCAACCTCAACACCAAACTCTTTTTGGAATTTTCACCAGGGGCATATGAAGTATGAAATCTAAAAGCAATTTATGGCAGCAAGCGAAAAAGATAGGATTCAAAATATCAAATTCTAACATACGTTGTTCAATATATTGACTGCTCTTTAATGTTGTAATCTCCGCCATTCTTTTTGTTCAGTTTCTTACGCATCGATCTAATTGACTAAGGAAAATTTTATTTTTCCCACCAGCTGTGAGTTGGATATTTATCCTTTGTATTTTAGCTACTGATACCATGAATATTAGAAAGCAAAAAATTTACCGTATTTACTTAGTAATTAAGAAAACAAAAATCAAAATAATTTTTCCTTTTTTAAACTCCAGAGTGTTGATGAGTCAAGGCATTATCGGTGCAAGCTATTCTCCACACAGTCAAGGACATCCCGGAGGAAGAAGACTACAAATAAAAATATATGAACGAGTAGCTATATTACGTGTTTCAATATACGTCTCAACATTGTTTTATCGACGAAACTGCCATCACAACTTAAGTTCCTAAAAATTATGGTTATGTTACCCTGCTACAACTTCCTATTATATAGCGTGTCTCAAATTCTTATAAATTACAAAAAATCCATAGCGCCACAACTAGTTGCTATATTAAAGTTGTTTCTTTTTAGATTGTTCTTGTTCTATCTAAATTTAGTTGTTCCTCTGATGCATATATGGATGTTTGCTAACAATTTACCTATTCCTTCTGCTATTTAAAGTTTTTTTGTGACACCACATAGTAGTTGTTCTAATGCTAACCCCATAGTTGTAAGACCTATAAATATGTTCAAAATAGTTTTCAAGCTCTAAGATTTCAACCAAAAGACAGATAATCGCCCCCAACCCCTAACCAGCTTGTGGAACAACACAAAAGGGATTAAGTTCACTAATGTGCCAAGTTAAGCTCACAAAGAACTCAAGAGAGTGCTTGATCACGATTGTGTATTCCAAAGTCTATTTGCTTGGATAATACAAGTTGTGACCTCAAAAAACATTCGTAGGCCAAAGAATATATGAAAATCTAACAAGAAAACAATAAGAGTCTTTAAGCTACTAAGACTGCTACTAGGATTCGGAGACACACATGCAAGCTTTTTAGCATGTCACCTTAGTATTACTTGAAAGCCTTAGGCCTCTTTATCCTATAAAACTTTAGAATAACTAAGGCAACAAGCACTTACTATCTTACGCACATCCCAAAACCTGAAGGGTGCAGAGCAAAGCTTGGGTTTATGCACCTTCGAGTGTATGTGCACACTAAGGTGCACATGGTCATGGATTTCAACTATATTGGTCCAAGGTGTATAATCACTCATTCCAACTCATTCAAGCTCCTTGTGATGCCCTAAGCTTTATGATCCTTCGTGAGGCTCTCAATGAACCGGTGGAGTGCCATCATGGGCTTCTTAGCCTTAGCTCTTATAGGGCCCGAGGTGATTCTCAAGGGGTCCATGTGCATGTCTTGCTCCATGTTAGCTCGATTCCCATCATCTCCCTATTCCTCAAAAGGATTCATTCTCAAATTTGAAACATTTTCAAACAAAGACAAATCAACAATGTTAAATGTTGCACTAAAGTTGTACTCATCCAGTAAATCAAGTTTGTAAGCATTGTCACTAATTCTTTCTAGCATTTAGAATGGTCAATCTCCCCTAGGATGTAATTTGGTCGTTCTTTGGGCAGGAAATCTTTCCTTTCTTAGATGTCCCAAACATAATCTCCTAGCTTAAAGACTACCTTCTTACGCCCATTATTGACTGATTAAGCATATTGTTGGATCCTTTTCTTAGTTTTCATTTGAACCTCCTTATGCAATTTATTCACAAAGTCAACCTTATATGTACCATCAACTTTAGAAAAAATTCATTAGTAGGCAGAAGTTTTAATCCTCAGATTTTAGAGGATTAAGGCCATAGACTATGACGAACGATGAAAATCTAGTAGTAGAATACACAGCCCAGCCCTTTGTAATTAAACTCCACATGTGATAAGCAATCCTCCCATGTTTCAATATTTCTCTTGATAATGGCTCTCAACAAAGTAGATAGATTTTAGTTGGTTAATCCAGTTTTGTCCATTTGTTTGCTGATAGCAAGTTATGAAAAATAGGAGCTTAGTTCCTAACCTACCACATATAGCCCTCCAAAAGTGGTTGAGGACCCTATCCGAGACATTGAGTCTTGGCGTCGCATGTAGTCAAACCAACTAGAAAAATAAATGCTTCATATAAGTTGCATCATCTGTCTTGTGGCATACAATGAAGTGAACCATTAGAAAACTTGTCCACCACAATAAAAACATATTTCCTTTCCTTCACATTGGAAGTTTTACAATAAAGTCCATGGAAATGTCAGTCCAAAGGTGTGAAAGAATAGGTAATGCAATATACAAAGCATGAGAAGTCCATTTTAACCTAATTTTTTGTATGGTATGCACTTCTCACAAACCCTCTCTACATAGTGTTAAACGAGAAAATAATAAAGTTCCTTCTAGGTTTCAAGAGTTTTAGTGATACCAAAGTGTCCCATGAGCCTCCCACAGTATGCCTTCTTCATAAAAAATTCCCTAAAGGAACCTTGGGGTGTACAAAATTTATATTTCCTTGAGAGATACCCATCTTGTTGACAAAATTTCCCAAAAGCTGTGTTACCACAATGGGTATAGATTTCATTAGAATCAGGAGCTTTTTTATACAAGTCTTTTAAGAATTCAAACCCAAGTAATCTAGCATGAAAAAGTAGCAAACAAAGCATACCTTAGTGACAAGGCATCTAACACTATATTCTTCTTACTTTTCTTGTATTTGGTACCATAACGAAGAAACTCAATGAACTCAACCTACTTAGGATGTCTCTCATTCAATTTACCTTGACCCTTTACATGTTTGAGTGATTGTTGATCAGTGTGAATTACAAACTCCAAGGGCCACAGGTAATGTTGCTAAGTCTCCAAAGCCTTTAGCAATGCATACAATTCCTTGTCATAAGTAGAATAGTTCATGTTACAACTCCCTGGGCATCAGACCTGCAACAGTCAAGTAAGAATTTTAATTAAGTAAAAATACCTAGTTAAATAAATCAATTAGTATAATTTAGCAAATTCAAGCAATTTTAGTAAAGGTTAAATGTTTCCTAGGTTATTTTGGCATCTAAGTGTCACCAAAAGCAAAACGGTCAATTTTTCACCCCGTGTTGATAGGTCAATTTTAAAGCTCATAAGTTGTTCTTTTGAACCCAAGTGTCAAAAAACCAAGGTGTACAACCAAATTGCCTAAGACTATTGACACTATTCCAGGCATGTGGTTTTTTGAAAAAAATGAAGAAGTTGGAGGAAACTTGGAGGGAGCTTGATTTTTAAACCAATCTGGGTGGGTTCAAAGCCACTATTGATAATCCCCAACCCCTTAAATCTATAGTTCTCTCTTTAATATATAAATCCATAGAAAATTTCACCTAATTTATCAATTCTTTATGGAAATCAAAGTGCCATGAGGTACCCGTTTATGATGAATTTCCTGTGGAACTATAGAATGCCCTAGTGGAACCCATTTGCTTGGTGTGGATGCTTCATGGATGCTTGTTGCTCACAATAAAGGTAAGAGATTTTGTTATTACATTCATTTAATGCTTGTCTTAGTTGCTTGTTGAATGGTTATAAGTAGCTTGGAAAATATGCATAGCTTGTGGTGGAATTCCTTGTGATGGACTTGCATAAATCAAGTTTTGGCATGGTGTGTTTGATTAGTTGTTGCTTGGTTTCTTTGGCATGGAAAACCCCTATTATAATAGTTAAAGGGATTTAAAATTTATGGTAGGAATACATTAAGGTTCGGGAGGCTTTGGAGGCATTTTAGGATTGCTAAGCAAGAGGGCCTAGTGCATGGTGCCAAGGAAATATTATCGAAATGCTACTACCCAAGTCAATATTAATGGGCATTACAGTGCCACCAGCAATGCCATGGCACCAGAACTCAACTGGGTGGCCATTTGGCCTTCCAAGCATGGACTTGGACAATGGGGGCAAGTGGTCTTAAGGATACCTAGAGGTAAATGAAGCCTAATAGGGCCTTGGGACTTTGGGACTTCTCATTTTCTCTAGGCAATATTATCAAGTTTTTCAAAGATGTAAAGTAAGCATCAAAGGTAGCATGTTCAACCATAAGGGAGATTGAGCACAAGCACTACAACAGGTACCATTAGGCATGCTATAGGGTTTAGTGACCTTTAGTCGCCTAGGTGAGCCTTGGAGCTTAAGTTACCATTGTAAAACCTATGGTAAATGAGTGGTTTTTCAGAACCTAGTGAGTTAAGTCTATCCAAAGCAATTCTAGCCATGAGAGGGTGAACCAAGAAATGGTGGATAGTGAAGCAACTTGGATGAACATCTAATGCACTTTTAGCCTTGAAAAGTTATGACTTGAGGCACAAGTGAAGGCCTAGTGCTCCTTAACTAGTTATGCTGTAGAGGCTTAGTACCTTAGTGATGTAGGTGAGCCTAATAGCTAGGGGCACCAAGTGGGAGCCTAGTAAACCTAGTTGGATGGAAGCATGTACTATAGCGTCCTAAATAAGCAAATGGCTTAAGATGTTAAGCAGGAGCCTAGTACACCAAGTGAGTTCATCGAAACTCAAAGTAATAAGCATCTACCATGTTCACCTATGCAACAACAAAGTAAAGGTAAAGTTGTGAGCTAAGCTCAGTATGAGCCACTAAACCTGGTGAGTTCATTGGAACTCAAGGCTTGATAGGAGAAAATTAGAGGCCAGAACTCACTAGGCATAGGGTGACTTCTCATGTGAGAACTAGGACAAGGAGTGGTCTATAGGAAGCTGAATGCAAGATGCCTCTTGCTTAACCTGGTATGGATATCCCATGACCTTTAATTAATAAGAATTTGGTGATCCTGCACATAAATACAATTCGCTAAGTCAATACTTGAGTTACATCAAAACTTCTGATATAATTATTTGATTAACCGAGATCAATAAGAATGCATGATTCAATTTGGCATACATAAAGTAATCAAAACAAATAGTTTAGGGTTCAATATTGCATTTATAAAACATCTTAAATCACACAGTGAAGTAAAAAAAAACAAGTCACTTAGACTTCAAGTATCAAACTTTATGTAAAACAAATATTTAACTTATGTACAACAAAAAGTATTTCTAGTGTTTACAAATGCTAGTGAGTCTTTACAACATGGTCATACTAGAGGCATTCTTAACCATAAATAATTCCCATGCATTTACAACAAGCTTGAAATAAAATAAAAAACTTTCCTACTTGCCTTTAGCTTGCTAACAACAATAGTGGGAAAGTGTCCACTTACTTGTTCACCTTTAGCCTAAAACTATCAAGCCAACAATTTACTTAATTTTTACTTTAACATTTTCAAGCCAAACACTTAGAACCAATAAAGATCATATTAAACTATAACCTAAACAAAAACTTGTTAACAACCCCTCAGCAAGCGCTAGGCTCCTCGATATCATACTTTACACAAATATGACCCTTAAAGGAGTAAAAATTCATAGATTCTCAGTATGGGATTTAAATACCTGAAAAGCAAAACCTTAGACATATATATACAACAAATAAATACATCTTAACATGAGCTCCAATGTAACAAATTCTTAACTAATGGCCACTAGGAAAGGTTCTGTTGTATGATCCTACCTCAACCTAGTCCTACTAACAAGAGTAAGTTATTGCTCTAACAAACTTAATTTGTTCTTTCTTACCCTTAATCACATTGTACAAGAGTTTACTTAACTTGGTGGCCCATCTTATTAAGCTAAACTTAATCAACGGGCTTAAAAGCATAAAACTTCTTTTACTTAGCACTCACAATCTTACTTGAGGTCCACATTCTAACCTAGGCCTTAAGTCTCTTCCCTGTGCACCTTTTAACTCACCTAATAGATGTTTTAATCTTACTTTAGAACTAGTTTTAAAACCTGTTCAAAAGTCCCATACTTCTTAGAAAGGTACGAGGAAGCTAGCTGAAGCATCGGACAGTCTGTAAAAAGCCTCAAATGTCAGGCCTTAAGGGGCCTGTGCCATGGCACCAAGGGTGGCAAGTATGACCATATTAATCTATCCAGACTCAGTGCCCTGGTGCCTAGGCCTACCTGCTTGTACAACTTCATGCTCTTTTTTTCAATTCTTGTATCCTTCACACTTGTCTTGTCCCAAACCACCTTAAATTCACTTCTAAACTCTTCAAGATGATGCACAACATGTAAAATCATCATTTAGACACCTAAAAACACAAAAAAATCCATCACCTAAAACAAGATCACAAGCCACCAATCCACAACACACACTTAAGCTCAAATCCTTTAAACATGCACCATAGTGTAGCAAACTTGTTTTACCTTAGAAAAACCATTGCCAATGCGTCAAGAACACATAATATGATCCAAATTTGAGCTAGGAAGACATAAACAACAAGCATATTCAACTTACCCCTACTTGTGTGTGACATTAAACCCCTCATTGGGCCATCTTTGCACACCAGCTAAATTAGCTTAAAATTCACCTTTATAAGCAACAATCTAGCATGTAGATTGATTTCTTAGCTTACACAAGCCTTGAGCAACACTTAACAACAACAAGAACAACCAAACAACAACAAAAAAAGGCTCTCTTAAGAAGAAAATGTGGCTACTTCCTTGTACAAGCTCAAGAAAACCTTTTTCACCAAGAATCCTCCAAAGTGAGCTCAAAATTACAAGTAGCCAGTTGGGCTGTATGGCAGAATAAGGTCATAGTTCCCTGATTCACTAACATTGGCAGGCTCTTTGGAAACTATGATCCCACTTATATTATAGTTGGCTAGTTATTACATGTGAAGTATCTTAAAACTTTTACGTGCAACTAGTTTTTTGGACCTACCCTGCACAGAAGATATGCATGCATCATCTTGGCTATGCAATGAAAATTAAATAAGAAAAAATAATAAAACAATGCTATGGCCTTTATATATAAGAAAAAAAATTAATACAATCCAAGATGTAAAAACGTTAGTTGCTTTAATTTCAAGTAACAACTATGTGCATACATCTCAGTCTTATATATACCCAAATGTAATCTTAGTTTTATACACATCAATAGACATATGTAGAGGCAATCTCTTTCTATAAAAATGTCATACATATTAAAGAAATAACATATATCTACTATGATCCATCCTTAGCTTTTCACTTAAGCAAACTAACTTCAAGTGATGAGCCATACTTTTCTTTTGCTCACTTAGCCTCAAATTGAAAGTCAAACACTTTGGTCAGTGCTAACTTATGTTACAAGTAGCTTAGAAATGTGTAAAGTTTCCTAATTAGAGGTACCTTCAAACCAATAAAACTTAGCCTTAATAGCTGCCCCTTACCAAACTATTAAGCTTGACTAGCCCACTTAATACCTACACAGCACTTAAGGGGTGAGCACTCAAAAGTACTCAGTAAAGGATTCAATACCTACAAGGGAAACAAATGCAGTATGCAAAGCCCAACAAACATACATATAATATACAAAACAATCATGTTACCAACAACACAACTGATAACAAGAATAAGAACAACAAACAATACAAATAATGGATGGATGGATGAATGAATGAAATATGCACATGAAAATGTACTTAGGACTTCCTTACACCTGAAGGTGCTCTAAACTGCCATAAGCTTATACGGTTGGGGTACTTGAATACTGGCCCTTATATCCTATGCTAGCATTTAACCAACCCCTATGAAGTTCTCTTACGAGTGCCTTATAGTAAGCCATTACCTATATTAAACCTTGCTCGCATCTGACGGGCTACTTAGAGTAAATCTTCACTTATTCACCTCTTATTCATTTCTTCCTCTTAACTTATTGTGCATGGTAGCCATCTTATGTGGTTCGACTTTTCAAGCCCTTAAAGCTTAGCATTGGGCTCCTTAGTGGCTTACTTACCAAAGCACAAGGTTGATTTGGGATCCATTTAGGTTTTTTTTTCATTGCCCAAAGGTCTAAGACCTCCCATTTGGGCTAATGAAGAATCTGAAACCCACCCTGACCCCTTTAGTGCTCCCTTAACCGCTTGAGCACTCTAACCTGCTTAGCCACCATACCTTGCCCTACCTTAACAACACCCCTTGGATACCAACAAAATAATGCATAATTCCTAACTTAGGAATGAATTCTAGACCTAACCAAAGCTACAGAAGATCATTAAATAACCTAGAAATGATAACCAAGAGATTGAGACGATCTTGAGAGGATTGGGCCTTGATGATGCTATTGGTGATGTGTCATTAAGAGAAATAACCCTCAAATTCCCTAGAACCCAGTTTGTGATCCATCCCAAATGCTGGCGACGTGTCTCCATGGACATTCTAGCATTCCACGTCCATGTGCTGTCTTGCACAAATCTTGTTCAATTTTTCAATCTGCAAAGCCAATTCACATGGGTCTTGTTTCTACTTTATTCCATCATGTAACACTACATTTATATGCATTATTTGAGCTAAATTAACTTAAATCTCTTAATTCAAATCATCCTTAAAGTAAGAAGCAAGCAACAAGTACACATGAGCTTAATAGAGTTCCTTTGAGTTCTAAGCTTGAATTCAACCAAATTAGACACCAAGGGCATGAAATTAAGACCATTTCTAACCAATTAAAAAGCCTAGAACTAACCCAAAAGGATCATAGAAGGTTACCTTAGGGTTTAAACTAGAAACTTGTAAGATTAACTTTAAATGCACCAAATACTCTAAAGATAAGCTAGGGCCTTGCTGGGATGGCTTTAGGACCTTTAATTTTAATGAAATTTTGGGTAGATTTGGAGGTTTGGAGATGGAGAGGGACCCACATATTTTCCAAATGAAAGAGATGCTGAATAGTATCATCCTTCCTCCTAAAAGTATCTCAACTACTCCACTTAGCCCATTTGTCCTTTACTTGTCACTTTGACCCTCAAACTTAGTTTTAATTCACTTAGGCCACTTTAACTCTTCCTAAAACATCTCTCCTTGGCCTCATAGAAAGTTTTTTCTCATCCATAAACTTTTCCCTTAAGTCATTCAAGTCATTATAAGGCATAATAACTTAATTTCTCACTTAGTGCATTTTTAACCCCTAACTTCCACTTTTGGTTCAAATGGCTAGAAACACCTATGGTCTTAACTTATTTATGTCAAAAAACCTGCATGAACCTAATTCCAATGAAATTATAGTCATGCCATTGACTTGGGCCAAAATTACTATTTTTTCCCTTTTTTCCCTTTAGGTGCCAATTACACTTTGGAACTCAACTTAACCTTACTTAGTTTGCTTTCCTTTCTTAATAAAACTTATTTGAGGAAAATAACTTGACATTTACATACCTTGGCATCTGAATTAGGAAAACCACTTGGAGAGCCTTTACATTCTCCCCTCTTTCAAAAATTTGATCCTCCAAATTCTAATTTTATCCAAGTGTACACTTGGATGCTATTTCTCTTGCATCCTGCTCGGTTCTTACTCATGGTCTTCTTCTAAATAAAGTTACCCATAACACCCAAACCACAAGCTTACTTTATATTCTTGGCTTTTGCCTTACTGTTGAAGAAACTTCTTAAGGTTTTCCTTGAGAAACCTTTTCCCTAGAGACATTACTTATGGCCTAAACACTTGCCTTGGCTAACAAGCTACTTCCCCATACTCCCAATTTCCGTTTAGGCCATTGTAACTTGGAGCAAACTTACTGTTCGTTGGTACTTTCTTCTTGTTAGGGTACCTTTGGAAGTACTTAGCCTCTTACTTGAGTCCTTACTCTTGGTGGGATTTAACATAATCGCACACAACACTAAGGCTTTCAAGCCTAACGTAGGTGTTTCTTAGCCGCCACCACTTAGCTTTCTTGGTACAACTCAACTTGGCAATACTTACCTCCATCTTAGGCTTTTAAGCCACCTTGGGTACATCAAAATCTTAATGTCACTTAGTCCCCTTTAGTGCTCAAGACATAATTTGACTTAGCAACTCTTACACCTAACTTAGGCACTCAAGCCAATTCTTAGGTGCATCTTTAACCTTATTGCCTTTTAATGCCGTGGTCACATACTTCTTGTGATAACTTACCCTTGGCCTCATTGTACTTTAGCGCCCCAAGTATGGTAACATTTTTGTGGCAACTTACCCTTAGCTTTCTTAGGTAGCTATTCACACTTACTACCTTATGGTTTCTTAGGCAATATAGGCAGCCACAAGCTTGACACCCTTAAGCATGGTATAGGTGCCTTAATTCACATAGACTTTTTATCATTTAGTTGTCTTTAAATGTACCATAAACAACCCAATTCTTTAACCTTTAACTCTTCTAGGTGATTACTTAATGTGCTTAGGCTCCTTAGTCATTTACCAACCACTTGGCAATTATTTGGCCTTCAACTCTTAAGGCACCCTTAAAATAATTTTTTACTTTCTTTTTATTACCTAAGAGTCATTACTTAACCAACTTGGCCTTCTTTGGCAGTAAGGTTCACTTGGCTGTTACAAGCCTTCTTCTTAGGTTTTTTATATTACCAAAGACCAATCCTTGGCACCTTTATTCAACATTACTTAGGTGTTCTAATTACCTGGTTGTTAAACATCTCACTACCGTGACTCATAGGCCTTACCTTGGCTCCTTGACCACCTTAGGTGTATACTTGGCACTGAGTTCACTTAGGCTCCATGGCCTTTTTTAGTTTTTCTTAGGAATCTATTAGGACTCTTGGCATTCACCCTTTCACGGTCCTTCCTTAGCCCCTACACTTAGGTACACTTTATGTCGCATAACTCATGCCACACCTTAGCCTTCTTTAGGAATTTTGGTTCACATTATTTCAAATTATCAATCGACATTTACGGCCTTCATACTTATCTTACCTTTTTATAGAATCTGTAGGAGTCTTTATTAACACCCAAAACCCATCGGGTTAACACAACCCGAGTACTACCCATGAGTGCTCCCAACATACAATTGTGCTTGAATGAGACTTACAAATCTTATGCCTTATTTGAGGCCGCCTTGGTACTTATACCTTGCTTCCTAATACTTAGGCATGTTCATAGATCGTCGCCTCATTAGCTCATCCTTATGCACTAAGCACCATGGATACTTAGTGTGATTTACATACCCATAGCCCATGATGTGCACACCCTTAGGCTTGACTAAGGCCTACAACCTTCTTATGCCCCAGGGAAGTCTTACTTGGCACCTATTTCGCTCACATTTTACTTAGGCACTTGAAGTATCTTCGAAAACTAAGATCTCCTAGAGCCTTTACTATGACTCATTCTCATGGGTTTTTAGTGATTTAAGGCCATCATTCAGCATTCAACTTCTAGGACTCTTTAGGTAGTTCCAACTACCTTAGCTTCAATAATCTTATATTGGGGTTTCTGTTCTTTTCTTGGCCACCTATTTGTTCATGAGTCTTTCTTAGTCATCACCTGACCACTCTTAGACTCTAAAACTACTTAGGTACCTTTTTTCCTCTCATGATGATAAGTTTATATTTATTATATTGATTTCTCTCATATTTAGTATGTTTTAATATGTTTTGAACCTTAAATATATATTTTGAGTATGTTTTGTAGCTTAAAGCATATCTGGACTTAATTGATTGAAAGTGAATTTAATTTGCCATTTTACAAGTTTTAATTTGGTTGTACTTTTTCAGGATGTTGACAGATTGGTGATGTTCTAGTAGAAAAAGCATATCTTGAGCTATAGAAATCGGAATGGAGTGATTCTTGATTCATTGGAAAGCTAACAACTGGAGGTACAAATCACATTCAGACCATGAAACCCAGTTCGCACGTTAAGAGGGTCAAATTTGGCTTCAAAGTCGCCATTTACGAGTCACCGCCAGTTCAAAAGCAGCTGCGGTATTTTGGGCATATCTTTGTCTGTAGATGTCCGTTTATGCGATTCAGGTGTCGTTTCAAAGCTAAGAAATAGATCTACAACTTTTATGCTTTTCTTTTTGAGAAATAATGGCTGCATCAAGGTCGAATATTAGCTTGAAGTTGCTGTTGCTGTTTTGGAGTATTGCTTGGCTGACAACTTTGAAACCTTATAGTTATTTTGAATCTTTTTATTTGTTTAGGGTAATTTTGCAACAATATAGAAAGTTTAGGGAGTTTTTATGAGTTTATCCATAGGTTTTAGTTTTCTTTGGTTTTTAAGCGTGGCTGCCGCCGCTAGGCTTCGCCCCCCATCTCCAGCTCTCTTGTTTTCACTATTTTTTTTAGTTTTTCCTCTATTATTATTCTTTGTTTCTCTTCCAATCATGGCTGAGTAATTTTCTAATTCAGTTCTAGAGACGATTTTCATTGGCAATGCCGGTTGTGAGGATTAATTTTTATTGCTTAAACTTTCTTTAAATTCAAGTATTTACTTATTTGTTGTTCAGATTTATTGCAATTAATTTTCCTGTTCTCGCTTGTTGAATTGGTTCTGCAATTACAAATCTGCTTGATTTTCTTTCAACCGCTAAGGTGGAGAATTCAATTAGAAGCAAGTGAATTGATTGGAAATTACTTTTATTTCTGGTTAGTTCATACAAAAAAGTAAGAGAGGTTAAATTGTTCAAGCTTTTGGATTATTGCCTGGAATAAACTTTTTGGTTCATTGATCTTAATGCTGATTTTGAGATAATTAGAAATTGCTTTTCAATATCTGGTTACTCAAAATTAAGAAATTAATCTGAAGCTTTTTCTGGTTAATTTTACTGCTGAATTCTTAGGGTTCTTTTTAGCTTTAAAAAGAGTACTGTTTATTTACTTGGATTAAAGAAATATTTTCTTTCGATGATCAACTGCGTGATTGGAATGCATAATCAACCCTAAACTGAGCGTTTTTAGTATTAGCTAATTTCATTTTAATTCTACAGTTAATTTATTTCAGCTTTTAATTGAAGAAACCCCCCCAATCTTTTATTTCAGTTTTCTGACAGGAAGTTTTCAGTAAAAAAAATTTCCTTTGGGATTCGACCTGGTTTTCACTGCTAGACTACAAATTTATTTATTCTGAGTTGTTAGAGATACCGGAATTATTTTTTGCGGTTTCAACGACCAACCACATGACAATAAAAAATCCCATATGCTTCTTAGGCTTAACAAGGTCACTTAATTTTCCACCGAATCTTAGCTTTTAGTTGCCTTGAATCCGCTAGTAAGGATATTACCTCAACTCACACTTAGCTCCATCTTGCGCCGTTTGGTATTTATGACCCTAACTTGGCAATTGCACCATCTATGCCATTGTTGATTCTTTCTGCTTTACTTGGAACCCCTCGATAGTGGAGTACAATTTGGATCTTGTGGTCTTCTTTCTTACGTACCTTTAAGTTAACTTAGATCCTCAATTTTAGCCATTTGATTTAAGGCCTTTTTAGCTTTTTTAAACTTACAAAGAGCCTCACTATCTAAAATGGTTAAACTCCTAAACATTTTAGAACACCGCTCAAGTCACTTTCACTCTTCATGAATAGCCTTGGGTCAACACGGCCCCTAACAAGAATACTAAGAATAACACTATTAATTGGAGTTCATCTTGCCATCTAGGGTATTCTTAATAGCTATTAGGTCATGATTTTGAAGCCTTTTAGGATGTCCCCCTTTTTAACTCACTAAGGTTGTCCTTAAAACCTCATGGCTATCGGTGCTTTCACGGTTCCTCCTTATACTCCTATGTTGGGTTGTAAATTCTTAGGAATCTAGATATTACCTTTTTGGTCAATAAGGCTTGTTTTAGCTCTTGAATGTCGACCAACTAACCAAAACAAATGGACTCCCCTCCTTAAAGAACCACACCCTCAAAGACAACTTTATAGTTCTACGACCTATTGGTTATGGTTCTTAACATTCACTTAACCACCTTGCTGGAATTAACACAAGTCCTTAGGGTACCACTTGATTTTAATTCACTCACAACTTAAGGCTCATGAAGTTAACTCTTGGCCTTATAAGCCCTTTTACCCTAGTTATGAATGCTTGCAAAATTAAGTCTCACCTTACTTAGTAACCTTTATGAAGTAGTGTGTAACGCTGCTCAAAACTGGACAAGTCATAACTACCTTAGAATTGTCCTTATAGTGCATAAAGCACTCCTTACACCATAGGTAATAATTTGATCAACATAAGGCTCAACTCATAGCATGACTTACCAACTTCTCCATGCGAGTCAACCTTACCTCCAGGATACTTCCAAGGGCCACTTATGACCAGCACGGTTAAGTTAGCCCTCATGCCCCAAACTGATCATCTTTCTAAGCGTTGACGCATCGTTCATTAAACCACAACAATAAATCACCATATATTTGCTATCCTAAACCTTCTAAGCAAAACCTTAACCACTCTAAGGGTCTAATAAAAAATTATTTGTGCCATTTGGTATAAGAATTAAATTGATACTAGTAGAAATATTGGTAGCAGAGCTCACAACTGAAGAATGAACAAAGAAACAAAACAAATCAAACTCACATAAATTCCATATCTTACTTTATTAAATTCAAAATTGGTATACAAAACCCAACACAAGAGACCTAGCAGAAACCTTAATATTAACTTGTGAGCAGCATTCCTGGTGTAGCAATAATAAGTCTTTCCTTAAACCAACTTACTGTTCACATAAAAAAAACATAATAATTATCACATATTTATTACTAAAATTATGTTTAATTTTCAACTAAACAATGGCCTTCCTTTGGGCCAGTCATTATTTGAATAAAACTTAAACACTCATTAATCTAGATATTCAGATTAATTAATCTATAAAAGAGAGGTCACTTTGGTGACATGTTGCGTCAACTAATTAATTTAAGCATAAGATTTCCTCAAGACATATTAAAATTGAATTTAATTAGCCAAATAATTTTGCTTAATTTCTGAAATTTTGCAGTAAAAGAAAAATGCCCTACTGCAGCAGCTAATATAGCCGTGAGCAAAAACCCCAAAATCACCATATTTCTTTTGCTCTTGTTTGCAGCAACAAAATTTCATAGGGTTAATCAGAGTAAGGGTGAAAATGGGTTAGGCCGAGCTCGAGCTCCTTGCCCACTGAGCTCGAGCTCGGCCCCTTTGTAGTTCAGTACTACTCGAGCTCGAACTCAAATTGCTCAAGCCCAATTTTTCCAAGCTCGAGGTAGGCTCGAGCTCAGCTCGAAAGCTTGTCAGCCTCGAATAACACATATAGATCTTTAGGCATCATAATTATAATTTAGGTAAACTATGGGGACTAAATCTGTAATTTTTTACATAATTAGATATGGGAAAATTTTATAACTTGTCCCAAGCTTTTTAATCCTTTTCTATTCTGCCTTGATTTTGTAAATTTGATGAATGTGTCATCATCTTTCACATTACATCGACTGAGCCACTGCGATCCTCTATCCATTGTCGTGTAGACTTCTGGGCTTAGAAAGACGCCCCTAGCTTCATCCCTCAGCCACCCCCAATGCCATAAGACCAAAGAATGGGTGATCAGAAAATCCAATTGACTTCCGAGTTGATTGTTCAATCAGAGCTACAAAGTTGCAGCTGGGGGCCGATTCCAACTTGTTGGCTGCCGATTGTGAAGTTTTCAGCACCGGCGTGGGGCTATCATCGTGGACTCATGTGGGGCATGCTATCGTCGCGGAGTGATGGACTTGAATTGCTGGAGGAGCTCAACCTTGTGCAATAGTGGTGGAGTTCATCGTTAGATGAAGGCTATCATCATCGCCAGTGTTGATCTTGGTGGTGGCCACCGACTGTGTAAGGCTGTGGGTCGATCGACGAAGAAACTGGTAAAAGCTGAGATGAAGAATAGGCACTTAGGCTTAGGCGGCTAGGAGTAATAACTAAAGGGTTAGGAGTTTTAGGAGTTAGGACTAAGAAGGACTTAGCACTTAGGGGGCCTCGAGCTTAATAGGCCCTTGAGCATATAGGGCAGGATATGTTCAGGCTGGAGCTCGGCCCCAAATTTATTCGAGCCCGTTTTTCGGCTTGAGCTCAAACTTAAGCTCGAAAATATTCGGCTTAAAAAGCCTCAATTCGAGCTTGAGCTCGAGCTACCTGAAATAGATGTGACCCTTTTTCACCCCTAAATTAGATGCTTTGCGACAAAAAAAAAAATTGGATCAGCATCCAATACTATATATATATATATATATATATACAGACACACGTGCGCGCACGTCTATGTTGCCACAAAAGAGGTCTGCGGCAAAACATGTCCGAAACGGGAAAAATAAAACAAAGCATCCAAATCCAAATTTTCTTGCCGAACCAAAAGCCAAAAAATTGGTGGATCCGAACCCCAAAAGAAATTGTTTTCAATAATTCACAATCAATACGCTCTGATATCACTTGTTAAATAAATTTTATTTTTTGAATCAAAATAATTATGCCCAAGATCATCCATATTAAATCATTAAAACCAAACCGAAAGTAAAACCAAAAGTGTATGTGGATTTATTGAAGGATTCTAGAACAAAGACCTAACGGAATCCTCAAAACTAGACTAAAAGTGAAACCAAAAGTATACCTGGATTTATTCAAGGATTCTAAAACAAGAACCTTATGGCTTGTTGTCTTCCAAGTCGATACGTACGAATTCATCTTTGCTCTCTTTAACGATGGAGACTCAGAGGAGGCAAAAAATTGAAAAGAGAAAACCTTCGCATGTATATTTTAGGGAACATAGCCTTCTTATATACATTGACCATGTTAGTTTTATATATCTTTTATTTCAGTCCATTATAAAAATAAAAGTTACATTTTTGCCTCTCCATATATATTCAAATTGTCCAAACTTTACAAGATATCTAAAGCCGAAATTTGAACTTTATTAGATTACATTCAATTGAGCCAAAGATTATGATAGCATAGAGAATGTGTAATTTATTCACATATTAGCCCATCTAAAAAAAATCCAACAAATGATCCTTTACTCGCCACGACTACAAGTCTACAAGCAGCACCATGGCTTAAGGGTGTATTTAAGCTATAACTTTAACCACACAAGTATTTTGGAAACGTAGAATTTAATCCTCAAATGTGAGCGCTTTGTTTAAACAATGCTGACATCATTTTTTTTTTCAAAATCATAGAAATACGAAATGATACAAAGGTCAATTGCTTACTTATTCTACCTGTAGTAAATCCACCAAAATTACCTAGTTGGAGGGAAGTGACCTCATTGTTTGAGGCATAACTCGAGTGGTTATCAGCTAAATGATGTGATAGTCATCATGCAAATAAGGCATTGACTTGAAATCATCTTTAATTTGAACCATAATTTAAACTTCCAATTCATATTCTTTTCGAATATTAGGCTTTCTAATCATAATTTGATAGTTAGAAAACAATTAGAAATATCAATTTTTGTTTCAAATTTAAAACAGTTCGTTCATTTTCCCTTGATAGAATTAACAACATAATATTGAGCATTAACGATGGCGGAGAAAATATTATTCTTCAAAGTATCAATTTTTGTTTCAAATTAGAAAATTATAGAAGAATAATATTTTGAAAAATAACAATCCATTTTGTTAAGCATAAGAAATATTGAGCATCAACGATGGGGGAGAAAATCCAAATGATAAGTTTCAATAAATTGAGAGAATAAATTTCTCAGATTCTCATTTTCCGAAAACGATCTTCATAGTTTATTGAAAAATCATTTTCCTACTTGTCGAGTTGGCAAAATTAATTAATTGCTGAAGATTGTGAATGGATAACCCTACTTTCAAGAGATTTTGAGAATTCTTAAACTAACTACCCTTAGAGGTAAGTTGTAGATTTATGAAACTTTAAGAGGTAAATTGTATTTTCACTCAAACTTTACTTTTTTTGGTAGATTAACTTATTTTTTTTCCTTTCAAGGTGTTTCCAAACCATGAATTGTGAAGCAAGAAATTTCCATATATAGACTTAGACATTTCAAGTCAAATTTTTTGAATTTCACGAAGTATGATTTAGGTTGGTGAAGAAATTGACAAGGCGTGTATTGTACTCCTAGAAAAATTTGTCTATAAAGGTAAATTGTCTGAGGATGGATATACACAAGCAGGCAAGGAAGTAAAAAAAAAAGAAAAATGAGTTCCAAGTCTTTCTCCTCCTGTTTTGCTCTCTTCGTTGTGATTCTCATCATTGCCGGCCAAGCAATTTGCGCTCGAGAATTACTTTCAGGTAATATTCCCATTTTTCTGTCCCTTATTTGTTTTAGCTTTTTCTATTAAAAAACAAAAGAAAAATATAAGGGAGAATATAATAAAGAAAAATATTATCCAAAGCTATATATACTTATATATAGTCAATAAGCTCAATCTGTTTACGCTTTTCTCCCATATAGTTTCAATACATTGATAGAATTTAGTAAAAACAGGGAAAAAGAATTTAGCTTTAAAAAAAAGAGAGAGAAAACAAAAAAATCGCAAATAGGTATTGTTTTCTCAGTTTTACAAGTTTTGTTAAGAAAAATATTTGACTTTTATCTTCAATGTCTTATAGACATCTGTATCCTACACATAAAACTTGAATTGCCTAGCAAGCTACTTTAGACCTTAGTTTTTTTTATCAGCCAAGCCAAAAAAATGTTAAAAATAATTTAAGATAAGTCTGAGACATAATTACATCAGAAAGATGAAGAACTGAATGAACCTGGAGCATAGGGATGAACCGGAATGTGACAACAAGTTGAGTCTACTAATTATATAGGTTGTTTTATAAAAGTAAAATTTACAAATTTATGTTCTAGATTATTATCCTCTAAATGAATTTGGATGAGCCAATTTTTCATTTACACTTTTCTTTTAAGGGCAAAATTAACGTGTCATTGACTGACATAGATATAAAAGAGAGGAAAATATAGTTTCTAAAGTAGAAAGATAGTCTTTAAGAACTTGTGTTAAAAATGCTTCAAGTGTACATGTTTTCATTAGTATTTCTATTTGGATAATTATACTATATATCCAAACCCGCAATGGAAAAAAAAAAAAATCACCAACATTTGTATTTGAGAACTCTTATTGTTGACTTAACTAATCCTCTAACTTACAATATTAGGTTTTAGCAATCAAGACAACCATCAGTTTTACCTTAACACATTGACATCACTTGCATAAAAAATAAAGAAAACCTCTTTAATTTTAACTTGTTCCAACCTCAATAGCAAACTCATTTTGCAGTTTTCACCGGAGGCAAAAAAAAACAAAACAAAACAAAACAACCGGTTTTCAATTGATGGGGTAAAAAGGAAATGAAAAATCAAAGCCATATGAATTCTAACATACGCTGTCCAATGTACTGACTGCTATTTACTGTTGTAATCTCCTCCGTTCCTTTGTTTAGTTTCTTACATGTAGATTTAATTGACTAAGGGAAATTCTGTTTTTCCCACTAGCGGTAAGTAGGATATTATCGTTTGTATTTTAGCTACTAATACCATGAATATTCGGAAGTTAAAATTTACCATATTTACTAAGGAATAAAACTAAAATCAATGCAATTTTTCGTTTTCTTTAGGGTATGCAGGAGGGCAGGTGAGTGGGGGCTCTACCGATCCAAGCCAACCCAAACACAGTCCAGGACGATCCTGAGGAACAAGACTACAAACATAAGTAGTTATATTATGTGTTTAGATATATGTCTCAACATTGTATTATCTTTGCCACTATATCTTAAGTTCTTATAAATTATGATTATGTTACCGCACCACAACTTCCTATATATAGTGCATCCTAATTTCCTATAAATTACAATAAAGCCACTGCACCCTACCTATTTGCTATATTGAAGTTGTTCCTTGTTAGATTGTTTTTGTTCTATAGAAAAATTTAGTTGTTCCAACAATGTATAGATGTTCGATAGCAACACAATAATTCCTTCCTCTATTTAATGTTTGGTTGTGACACCTATAGTAGTTGTTCTGACGTGAACCCCGTAGTTGTAAAACCTAGAAATGCATCCAAAATGGTTTTTGAGCTCCAAAATTTCAACCAAAAGATTGATAATCACCCACACCCTTAACTAGCCTTTTGTTAGAATTAAGCAATATATGGAAAAACATTAAAGAGATTAAATTCACTAACTTGCCAAGTGAAGTTCACAAAGAACTCGAGAGAGTACTTAATAGCAATTATGTATTCTGAAGTCAAATTGCTAGACCTTAAATAATATTCTTAGGCCATATAATATATGAAAACCTAACTAGAAAACAATTGGAGTCCTTAAGCTACTAAGATTCATACTTGGACTCGAGGACACACACAAATGCTCCTTAGCGTGCCATCTCGGTCTTACTTGCAAGCCTTAGGGCCCTTTGTCCTGTAAAATTGTAGAATAACTAAGATGACAACAAAATAAAGCAATGTGACCAATTTAATTGACTTAGTGTCTTATGCACATTACAAAGTCCATATGGTCCACAACGGGGCTCGGGTACATGCACCTTGAGGTATGTGTGTGCACTAAGGTGCACATTGTCATGGATTTCAAGTATATTGCTCCAAAGGGTACAATCATTTATTTTCAACTCTTTCCAGATCCTTATGAAACCCCGAGCTTTATGATCCTTCACAAGGCCCTCATTGAGCCTGTGGAGTGCCATCATAGGCTTGTTAGCATTAGCCCTTGTAATGAGACCTGAGGTGATTCTCAAGGGTTCATTTTGCATGCCATGCTCTATGCAAACTTGATTCCTATCATCTCCATGTTCCAAAAAAGGATTCATTCTCGATTCTAAAACATTGTCAAACAAAGACGAATCAACAATGTTAAAGCTAGCACAAATGTTGTACTCACCTAGTAAATCAAGTCTTTAAGTGTTGTCACTAATTCTTTCTAGCACTTAAAAGGGTCCATCTCCCCTAGGATGTAGTTTGGTCCTTCTTTGGCCAGGAAATCTTTCCTTTCTCATATGTATCCAAGCCTAATCTCCTAGCTCAAAGATTACTTTCTTACACACCTTGTTGGCTGATTGAGCATATTTTTGAGTTTTTTCTCAATTTGCATTTGAACCGCCTCACTTAATTTCTTCACACAGTCATCTTTATGTGTACCATAATTATCAGAAAACTCATTAGTAGGTAGGCGCATTAAGTCCATAGGTTTTAGACCATAAACTATCTTGAATTGTGAAAATCCAGTAGTAGAATACATAACCCTTTGTAACCAAACTCTACATGTTATAAGTGATCTTCTTAAGTTTTAACATCTGTCTTGATATTGACTCTCAACAAAGTAGCTACAGTTTGGTTGGTTAGGTCAATTTGTCCACCTGTTTATGGATGGCAAGTTGTGGAAAGCAGGAGCTTAATTCCTAACCTAACCCATATAGCCTTCAAAAGTTGCTGAGGACCCTATTTGAGGCAATGGTTCTTGGCATCACATGTAATCAAATCAACGCCTAGAAAAACATATTTTCTTCATTTGGCATTAGAAGTTTTACAACAAAGTCCGTAGAAATATTAGTCCAAAGGCATGAAGAAATAAGTAAAAGGGTATACAAAGCATGAGAAGCCTGTTTTAACCTAGTCATTTTACAAGGTATGCACTTCACACAAACCTTCTGTACGTCATGTTTATGTTAGTGTTATGCCTAGTGTTGACACCCAATTTCGTCCGGCCATTAAAAAAATTATTATTTTTATTATTATTATTATTACTAAAAAATTTTAATTAGTTTAAAATACATTTTTGTTTTGTGAAGATTTGATTTAAAATGATATATGTGTTTATATGTGTATGTTTGAAAGAAAAAAAAGAAAACTCCATAAAAATGACAAAATTAAAAAGTTTGAGGTAAAAATGAAAAAATTGAGAAGTTTTGGAAAAATTGATAAATTCTGAAAGTTCCAGGAGCATTGGGTAATTTTTCGCATCAATTTTGGGCCAGACGGACGTTTCTGGCCCAAATTAACAGAAAACGACAAAATTGTCAAAATCAGAAGCTTCAGGAACTTATCCAGAGTCTGAGAGACGTAAAGGACTGAAACTGTCATTTTAGCAAATTAAAAGATAAGTTTGAATTTAATTAATTTTTAATTGTGAACAGTCCAGCACCCCTTCCCCTATAAATAGGGGTCAAAAATCTGTGAATAAAACAGAGAAAAAAATAGAAATTAAGCTTAGAGCTCCGTTTTAAAAAGGAAAAAATACACCTTAGTCCCTGGCCCCCTCCTCTTCCTCCCCAGAAATCCTAAACTTCTCCACCACTTCGCCGTCATCCTCCGTCTGCCACCCAAACTCTTTTCTCTTCTCCGTTATTCGTTCTCTCTCCTCACCGGCGCTCCTCTCTCTCTCCGCCGTCTCTCCCTTTTCTCTCTCGCCTTCTGTTTCGCTACAGCGCCTTCTCCGACGTCCTTCCAGCCTCACCGTAGCTCGCCGTCGCCATCTCCCCCTTGCACCGTCTTCCCTCGACTCCACCTCCCTCCAGCCCCGCGTCTGTCCACCACTCCCTCGCCTCCACTGACGTCGCCGTCTTCCCTCTGTGTTTGCTGCGCCACCGTCGCACCATCCCTCGCTGACGCCGTCAACGCCATCGTACCTCACCGTCGCTCGCCAGAAAGAAATCGTCCCTGTTATATTCAAAAACCATTTTTGTGGTATAATTCTCGTTTAATCCTTCATCTTTTCAATTTNCCTTTATTATTATTGCTGTTACTATTATTAACTCACTAACTTAATAACCATACTAACTTTTATTGTTATTATTATTATTATTATTATTAATTGCTAACATAACTAACTTTTATTGTTATTGTTATTATTATTAACTTGCTAACTTACTAACTTTACTAACTTTTATTATTATTGTTGTTATTATTGTTAACAATTAACTCAACTAACATTACTAACTTTTATTTTTATTGTTATTAACAACTAACTTTACTAACTTTGCTAATTTTTATTATTGTTGTTATTATTATTGTGTTATTAAAGTGGATGGCCAAAAAGCCCCACTTTATTTATTTATTTATTATTATTTAAATTTCCTTTATTTACCTTATGTGTTCTTTATTTGTTTATTTATTTATTTCTTTGCATATGTTATTTAATTTATGGAAGGTTATACCTCATATTTTTTTTTAAGTGGATAACCAAAAAGCCCCACTTTATTCTTTATTTATTGGCCTTTATTTATTTGTATGTAATTGTTTGTTTTACATAGCTGATTAAACTTATTTCACTTTTAGCTATAAAAATAAAATAATAATAAAACAATAACAAGAAATTTTTTATGTGAATAATTAACTTTATTTTAGGACTAATCAAGAATCCATTTTTATTATCAAGCCCCCATCCTTTGTTTTCTTTCATATTTTTAAACATTAATTGGAATATTAAAACGTATCCTTTTTATTTCCTCAAAAAATAACAAAAATTTAACCTTTTATTTTTCCTTTTTATAAAAAATCATAACCAAACGATTCCACAAAAATCAATTATTTTTAAGTATATTTTTAGACCCAAAGATTAGATAATTATCTTTCAAAAAGAAAGAATGGAAAATAAAATTTTAGACAACTTTTTTTTTCCAAAATTTCATAAAAATTTATGACAAACAAAAATTAATAATTAATTAAATAATGAATAATAAATTAAAGATTTTTAATAAATTTTTATTATCAAATTTTAAATGAATAAAATTAAGATAAAAATCCATATTATGATAATCCTCCGGGATTCATGATATGGAAATTAAAGTATTTAATTAAAATTTCATTAAATTCCGTGTCCGGGTGACTCGGTAAAGTCCATGGTTCGGAAATGAAGCTTTCGTGTCCGGGTGACTCGGCAGAGTCCATGGTTCGGAAATGTCAAATTTCATACAAAAATCCGCATCCGACTAAATAATTCAGTTAAAATTCCTGGTTTCGAAAATTAACTGAAAATTATTTAAAAACAAAGCAAAACAAAATTAAAATCAACTAAGGTGCCAATTTTGGGCGCTATAACAAAGTTGTTTTAGCGTAACCGTACTCCCGATCCCCGAACTCTCGCAGACCAATTTTAAGGTGTCCAATCGACTTAGGTAAACCGATTGGTGGCGACTCCAGACGACCCGCACGTTGCCACACCTAGTGATACCCATATCAGAAGATTGGGCCACCATTCGGCCTAAACATCATCTTAAAGAAATTGGGCTCATTAAGAGTTTAAAGCCCAGTTTGATCACAAATGATAGATGTCCTAGATCGAACGGTTTAAGAGATAACTACTCCATCTAATGGTTCTAAATCTCGAGGCACATTATCCCAAAAGCCTATATAAAGGCATTCATGATCACATTTCAGGTATGAAATCATTTTCCTTGGTATTTGCACCACATCAGATCATTATTGACTTGAGCGTTGGAGTATTTTTTGCAGGTCTCCATGCTTCCCTTGCAAAAGTGTATTCATGTGATGAACCAAGCTTCCAGACCTTCAGATCGTTTACTGAGGAAGCTGCATCATCAATGCCCAAAAGTCAATCATGAGATGATTATTTTTTTGCATATTGAGCTGTTATATTTTATTGAGGCATTATTCCAATAATTGTGTTTGTTGTTTTTTTCTGTGTAACATAATCAAATATAATTATAACTTTAGAATAATAGTATTCTTAAACATGTCTGGTCTAGTATTATTGTGAGGTCAGTTGTAATAGTACATAAAGACAAGCATATGTAGCGGCTAATATGAAATATGTAGTCTACATATGGGTACAAGTTAGAGAACTAGTGTATTGTAATAACCCACTAATAGAATGTTACATGAATCGTTATATGAGTGCCATAAGCGATTCTTATAGTGGTCATGGTATATGTGGTCCTTTGACCTAAGGTCATTAAGGTTTCTTTCATGTGAGTTATACTTTGATACTTCCCTTTGTTGCTCATACTTGAGTGACCATAAAGGTGTTCATTAGGTATGTCACATGTCATGCAAAGGGATTTATATGATCAAGATGGGATTTGTCCCTCCTATATAATGGGAGTGATGTTCCTAGGCCCTTTGATTTAATGAGACTGAAGAAATGCATAACCATGCTTACATGAGTTGATATGGGATATCTTTGGCTGTAGATGTCTGTTTTATGCAATTCAGATGTCATTTCGAAGCTCAGAAATAGATCTACAACTTTCATGCTTTGTGTTTTGATAAATAATGGCTGAATCAAGGTCTAATATCAGCTTGAAGTTGCTGTTGCTGTTCTGGAGTATTGCTTGGCTGACAATTTTAAAACCTTCTTGTTATTTTGAATCTTTTTATTTGTTTGGGGCACTTTCATAACAATATATAAAGTTTAGGGAGTTTTAATGAGTTTAGCACACTAGGTTTGTTTTTCTTTTGGTTTAAAAGCGCCCTTGCCGCCAGAGGCTCCTCTCGCCCTCTCCTTTTCGCTTTTTAGTTCTTTTTTTTCCATTATTATTCTTCATTGCTTTCTTCCGATCATGGTTGAGTAATTTATCTAGTTCAGTTTTAGGGACAATTTTCATCGCTAACACTGGTTGTGAGGATTGATTTTTCTTGCTTAAACTTTCTTTAATTTCAAGTATTTACTTCTTTATTGTTTAGATTTATTGCAATTAATTTTCTTGTTCTCGCTTATTGGATTGGTTACGCGATTGCAAATCTGCTTGATTTTCTTTTAACCGCTTAGGTGAAGAATTCAATTAGAAGTAAGTAAATTAATTGGAGATTACTTTTATTTCTGGTTAATTCATACGGAGAAGTAAGACAGGTTAAATTGTTCAAGCTTTTGGATCATTGCCTGGAATAAACTTTTGTTCATTGATCTTAATGCTGATTTTAAGATAATTAGAAATTGCTTTTCAGTATCTGGTTACTCAAAATTAAGAAATTAATCTGAAGCTTTTTCTGGTTAATTTTACTACTGAATTCTTAGGGTTCTTTTTAGCTTTAAAGAGAGTCCTGTTTATTTATTTGGATTAAAGAAATATTTTCTTTCGATGATCAACTGTATGATTGGAGTGGATAATCAACCCTGAACTGAGCGTTTTTAGTATTGGTTAATTTCATTTTTAATTCTACAGTTAATTTATTTCAACTTTTAATTGAAGAAAACCCCCAATCTTTTATTTCAGTTTTCTGACAAGAAGCTTTCAGTAAAAAAATTTCCTTTGGGATTCGACCTAGTTTTCATTGTTAGACTACAAATTTATTTATTTTGAGTTGTTAGGGATATCAGAATTATTTTTGGCGGTTTCGACGACTGACCAAAAATTTGGCGCCATTCTGGGGACATTTCTTTTTCTGTTAAAGTTTCCTTTTTTATTTATTTATTTATTTATTTATTTTCTTTCTTTTCTTTCTTTCTCAGTTAACTGACTTATGCTCAGATCTTCTCATACAGGTGAATTAGTGTTTGATCCAGAGATTTAGAAGACAGCAAAGGCAAACAGGAAAGCGAAAAGGCAAGCAGTCAATTTTTCAGCTTCGACATCTGCGAACAGCAACTTAGAAAGCGAAGAAGAACCAGTTGTTAATATAGAGATGGTAGCCCAAAGAACACTAAGGGAGTTGGCGACTCCTAACGTTGTCCAGCAACCCTTGTGCATCGATTTTCCTGATATTGAGGTGGCATTTGAATTAAAATATGGATTAATTCATTTATTGCCTACTTTTCATGGTCTTGCAGGTGAGGACCCCCACAAACACTTGAAGGAATTTCATGTAGTCTGCTCGACCATGAAACCACAATGAGTTACAGAAGAACAAATTAAATTGAGAGCCTTCCCGTTCTCATTGGTGTACAAGGCAAAAGACTGGCTGTACTACCTTCCTTCCGGCTCGATTAGAACCTGGAATGACTTGAAGAGAAAATTTTTGGAGAAATTCTTTCCAGCTTTAAGGGCCGGGACAATTCGGAAGGAAATCAGCGGGATTCGTCAGTACAGCGGAGAAAGCCTATATAAGTACTGGGAGAGGTTCAACCAACTATGTGCGAGCTGCCCACATCACTGGATTTCTGATCAACTGTTGCTGTAGTACTTCTACGAAGGGCTACTGTTCATGGATCGATGTATGTTAGATGCTGCAAGTAGAATAGCACTTGTAGAAAAGATGCCTGAAGAAGCAAAAGACTTGATTTCTAAAATGGCAGCAAACTCGCAACAATTTGGGACACAGGTAGACCATGTGCCGAAAAAGGTAAATGAGGTAGGAACTTTGAATATTGAAGCTCAACTTTCTGAACTAACCTCTCTTGTTAGACAAGTTGCCTTGGGACAGGTCCAAAATTTTAGAGTTTGTGGCATTTGCTCTATTCAAGGACATATTACTGACTCGTGCCCCACAACTGCAAGAGGATACAACACCTCAAGTGAATGCGGCAATCGGGTTTATTAACCAACCAAGAATGTATGACCCATATGCCAATCAATACAACCCTGGTTGGAGAGACCACCCGAATATGAGATATGGGCAGCCAAATAATCAGCCACCGTATCCATCTACCGGTTATAACAAACCAGTTCCTCCATCACAGAACCAAGCACCAAATTCAGGTATGCCTTTAGAAGATATTGTGAAAGCTTTAGCCACAAACACTCAAATGTTTCAACAGGAAACATGGGCTAGCATTAAAGACTTGGGGAACCAAATTTCACAACTGGCATCCTTATTGAACAAAATTGAAGCTGAAAAATGGAGACTGCCAGCTCAAGCTAAATCAACCCAAGAGAGCATGTTAATGTCGTGACCTTTCAAAGTGGCAAAGAGGTGCAAACCACCACATCAAAAATGTCAGCACTTGAAAAGGAACAAGATAGCCTAAAACCATCAACTTCTAATGCACAAACTGAGGAGGTAAGCAACAAGCCAATTTTTCCAAAATAAAAAATTCTAATCCCACCACCTTTTCCTTGCAGGTTGGCTAAATCAAAGAAAGATGAGACCGAGCAGGAAATTCTTGAAACTTTTAGGAAGGTCGAAATCAACATACCCTTGCTGGATGCAATCAAGCAGGTGCCATGGTATGCCAAGTTTCTGAAGGAGTTGTGCACCAATAAAAAGAAGCTGAAGGTTGATGAGACAATCAAAGTTGGAGAGAATGTGTCAGCAATAATCCAAAGAAAGTTGCTTGAGAAGTGTAAAGACCCTGGTATGTTTACTATACCATGTGTAATAGGCAATTTTAATGTGGAAAAAGCTATGTTAGATTTGGGAGCCTCAATGAATGTCATGTCATATTCAATATATGCTTCTTTGAAACTTGGACCTTTGAATGAAACTGGTGTTGTGATGCAATTAGCTGATAAATCCAATGCCTATCCTAGGGGCATGGTTGAGGATGTTCTTGTGCAAGTAAATGATTTAATGTTTCCTGCTGATTTTTATGTGTTTGATATGGAGAATCATGACCTAACTGCTCCTATTTTGTGAGGAAGACCATTATTAAAGACATCCAAGACCAAGATTGATGTGGATATTGGCACTCTCATAATGGAATTTGATGGAAAAATTGTACAGTTCAATATTTTTGACACATTAAAGGAAACTGACAAGGATAATTCTATTTCTTTTATTGAAAAAATTGATACTTTGGTGCAGAATGAATCAGGAACAAAGGTTGAAAAACAAGTAAGGTTTGCACAAAAAGGTAAGAAAAAAAATGTCAAGTTGCACCAAGAACATGAGATGTCATTTGTGGTTAGACAAAAAGTGTTTCACAAACACAGAAAAATATGGAAAGAGTTATCTAGTAAGTCTGAGCTGAATTGGATTGGACCATTTGTTATTACTGATATTTCTACTCATTGTGCAGTCGAGCTTAAAAGTTTGAAAACGGATAAAGTGTTCAACACTGAGATGCATAAGTTGAAGTCTTTTCATGAGGGATTCTCAAAGCACCCTGGTTGATACAAGAAGGAACTGTCTAGCCAAACACAATAAAGAAAAGGTGCTTTTTGGAGGCAACCCAAGCGTGGTTTTGTACCACGAACAATTAGGATTTTTTTTTCTTTCTTTCTTTTATTTTTATTTGTTATATTTCAGCTTTTATTTTTTAGGTTTCTTTATTCTCACAACTGATTTTCTTGGTCAAGTAATATCTCTTTCAAGTTGGTGGTAAACTGAACCATATGGGGCAGCAAGCTGAAGTCAAATTCTGGGCTATAGATCATTGTGGAATCACCTTTCAAGGTGGTACCTTTTCTTTTCCCCATCTGTGCTTTTATTGTAAACATTGAGGACAATGTTTGATTTAAGTGTGGGAGAGTGGATAGCTTGAGCCATAATTTTCTGTTTTCAAAATTTTTGAACTAATTTTTTTTATTTATACTTTTGAGCATCGATCTAAATTGTTAAATGATTTCACCTTTTTGATTCTTGAATGCTTAGCTTGAGTGTTGAGTTAGTAATTGATTAGTCTTTATGCAACTCCCAATTTTTTTTTAAATTGTTTTTACAATTTTGATCAAGCTAGTTGATGGTTATCTTGAGAAGCTGATTTTTTTCATCAAATTTGTGTACTTAGTGATCCCAGGGGCTTCATCGTTGGTAGTCATGGTGACTGATGGAGGGACTCCCAGAGAGGAAGAACGCCTCGTGGCCGGTTTGCCCAAGGGAGAGTGCCTGAGATGTTCAGAAAAAGTGGGTTAGGAGGTCCCCGGAGTGTTTTTCCGGGGAGGAGCCTCCGACGCCCAAGTCAGTGGTGCTGAGAAAAGGCAGAGGAAATAGCACTGAGGGGTTCAGTGAACTCGCCTGGTCGTATTTTTTCAGAGTGAGGAGTCAGGATATTTGCCAGCCGTTTGCCAGGGTGTATTCCCTGGTATTTATAGAGGTGTCCAGCCCGTTCAGATCGTGACACGTGTTCGGTCGGATGTTCTCTGAATGTCTGGGCGTAGAGGACAAGTAGCTGGTGGCAGGCTTCCTTGAGCCTTGAGCCGAGACGGGCCATGATGTGACTTTGATGGCGTCGGCGTGTCAGAGCACCGTTTGAGGCGGCTTGTGACGTTTATGGGCGACATGTCAGAGGCTTCCTTAAATGCTCCTGCCCTACTCCCGAGGTCCCTGGGTGAGGTCGTCCTCTAGTACGGACCGTGCCACTTCGGGAAACATGCCCCTAGTTCAGGGGTTCCTAGATTCAGGGAGNCCTTCGGGAAGATCATGTTCGGCCCGCCCTAGCTGGTGCCACTTTTCCGAAGGCGGTCTGTTTACTACCTCGGGGGGCTAATAGTATCCTCAGGTTCCCTGGCGTGCCAAGCTCGGGCTCTTCGGCTTTTCTGCGAGGTGTGTGATCCCACCTTTTTCCGGGTAGCGCCAGATCTCCTGGCCATTCTGGTGGCAAGGAGTTCGGCCAGGTGGAGGCGATAGTCCTTCAGCTATCACTTAGTACATTGATTTAAACCTTGTGAGATTATGAGCTTATTAAGTTGAATATGTGGTTTGTTCGGTTGATGGATGATTTGAATCACTTGATAAAAAAAATAAAAACTATTTGACTTGTTGCATTCTGCTGAAAAAAAAAAAAAAGAAATTTGCTACTCCGCTGTTTTGTGTATTGAAGTAGGTTGGGGTCTTCTCATAAGGCAAGATTCGATCACTGCTCAAAAAGGTACTAGGAACATGAGTATGGCAAAGACCACTTTGGAGTTGTGTCCAGTTAGTAGCTTGGGTATAGTAGAGCCCCTATTATACACTAGCTAAACTGCGGAACACAAGAAAAAGATAAAACAAAAAAAAAGTGAAAAAATCAAGTCAAATAAAAAAAAAGAAGAAAAAAAAGTAAATTCTCAATTGATCCCTTATTTTCCATGGGTTGTTGGTAAGACCGGTGGTGCTTTTTAAGTTCTTATCTACCTGGTTTGTTCTCTTTACTTCGTGCAAAAGTTTGATGTTTTTCTCAGATTTTTAACGGTAATTGTTGCTAGCTTGTGAAAAAATTGTTTTCAATGACTTATTTAGTTTTGAGTTGCTATTGGCGAGTATATTACGTACTTAATTACTTTTGTTAAGTTTTTGAAGACCTTTGGATATGAATTGGACCAAAGAACAATGACATATATGAATAACGATTATAGAGGCTTAGTTGAATCACTGACTATCTGGTCACTTGGGTAGCAATAATTTGTTGCTAGACACCGCTAATTGTTTATGATCATAATGTGGTTTGTAATCATTGCCAACATGACAGGAGCCTATAGGGTCACACACTTAGAGACAATTAGATTATTTAAGCGCATGAGACAAATTATCTGGTTTTTGTTTCATGATAATTTTGGATTCATTATTGGCCCAAGCCATTGTTAGGCCTGAATTAGGCCTAATTAGATTAGGATTATGAAACCTACTTGGGTTGGGAGTCATGCTTCACTATATATATCTTATATAGGCTTATTTTTGGGCTACATCCCTGGGACAAAATTCAAAAAGGGTTCTAAAAATCTTCATCCACTCTCCGTTTTTGTCTTTCCTTGGAGGATGCAAGATAGCATAGTGGGCACAAGAGGAACACTTCTGCCATAACCTAAAGGATGAGTGATGATCTGAGAGGTTTTTGTAGATACCATAGACACATCAACTGCTCAAGTTTTGTGATTTGGCTCAACAATTGGGTGAAAGATCTTAACTACAAGGTACATAAATTTTGAACAACTGATTTACCCCATTTTACCTGGATCCTTGGAGGGTTTCGATTAATTCTACTGTGTTGTTTGGCTCCTGAAAGCCTATAGTTTATAGGGCAAATAAAAATGTTCATTCTAGGTTTTAAGAGTTCTAGTGAAACCAAAGTGTACTATAAGACTCCCACAGTATGCCTTCTTCACAAAAAATTCCCTTGGGGAACCTTGGGCGCACGCAATCTATGTTTACTCAAGAAATACCCATCTTGTTGATAAAACATACCAAAAGCTATCTTGGCATAATCGATGTAGATTTCACTAAAATTAGGATCCTTTTTGTACAAGTCCTTTAAGATTTCAAACCCAAGTAATCTAGCAAAAAAAGCAACAAAAAATGATACCACATTGATAAGGCATCTACCACTATATTCCTCTTAGTTTGGTTGTATTTAACAACATAACAAAAAAAAAATCAACAAACTCAACCCACCTAGCATGTCTCTCATTCAATTTATCGTGACCCTTTATGTGTTTGAGTGATTGTTGATCAGTGTGAATTACAAATTCTATGGGCTACAAGTAATGTTGCTAAGTCTTTAAAACCCTCAACCCTCAGTAATGCATACAATTCTTTTTCATAAGATAGTTCATGTTACAGTCCTTTAGGCAGCAGGCCTGCAACAGTCATGTAAAACTTTTAATTAAGTCAAAATTCCTATTTAAATGCCTCAGTTAGTATAATTTAGCAAAATCAAGCAAGTTTAGTAAAGGTTAAATGCTTCCTAGGTTGTTTTGGCACCAAAGTGTCACTAAGGGTAAAACTATCACTTTTTCAATCCATGTTGATTGGTTGGTTTTAAAGCTCAAAAGGTGTCACCAAATAGTAGGACTGAATTGCCTAAGACTAGTGGCACTACTCGAGCATGGGGTCTTTTGGAAAAAATGATGAAGTTGGAGGAAACTTGGACAGAGCTTGATTTTTAAACCAATTTGGGTGGCTTCAAAGCCATAATTCATCATCCCCAACCCCTTAAATCTGTAGTTGTCCCTTTCCTCTAGAAATCCATGGCAAATCCCACCTAAATTATCAATTCTTCATGGAAATCAATAACCCACAAGGTACCCATTTGTGATGAATTTCTATTGGAACCATAAAATGCCCTAGTAGAACCCATTTTCTTGGTGTGGATGCTTAATTGTTGCTTGTTCCTTACAATTGAGCATAGGGATTTAGTTATTATTTTCATTTGATGCATGTCTTCGTCACTTGTTGAATGGTTAGAAGTAGTTTAGAAGATATGCATAGGTTATGGTGGAATTTGCTTATAATGGGCTAGTGAAAATCAAGCTTTGGTATAGTGTATTTGATAACTTGTTGCCTAGTTTGTTTGGCATGGAATGGTCCTATTATAGTAGTTAAAGTGATATGGAATTTTTGGTCAGAAAACAAGAAGTTTTCGGGGGCTTAAGAAGGGCCCCAAGAGGCTATGAATGCATTTTAGGGCTGTTGGGCAAAAGGGCCTAGCACCGTGGCGCTAGGGTAATGTTACCAGAGCATTGCTACACGAGGTAATATTAATGGGCATTATAGTACTGGGGACTCCCCATTTTTTTTCCTTGGATCTAGGTCACATTGTTGAATTTTCCAAAAATGTAATGTAGACCTCAAGGGCAACATGTTCAATGAGAAGGGAGATTGAACCACAAGTACTACAATATGTACCATTAGGCATGCTAGGGGATTTAGTGACCATTAGTGGCTTAGGAGGGCCTTTGAGCTCAAGGTACCAATGTAGAACCTTGGGTACACTAGAGGTTCTTTGTAACCTAGTGAGTTAAGTCCATCCAAAGCAATTCTAATCATCAGGGAGTGAACCACGTAATGGTGGATAGTAAAGCAACTTGGATGAAGATCTAGTGCACTTGTAGCCTAGGCAAGTTATGACTCGATGCATAAATGAAGGCCTACTACACCTTAAGTAGTCATGCTGTAGAGGGTTAGTACCTTAGTAATCTAAGTTAGCTTAATAGCTAGAGACACTAAGTGGGACCTTAGTAAACTTAGATGGGTGGAGGCTTAGTACCATAGCAGCTTATTAGACATAGTGGGTTCCTTAAAACTCAAAGCAATGAGCATTAATTGTGTTTGCCTGTACAATAGCAAAAGGAAGGTAAAATGGTGAGCTAAGCTCACTAGGAGCTAGTAAGCTAAGTTTATTTCTTAGATTAGCAAGTCAAGGCTTGCTAGGAGTGAGTTAGTGGCCATAACTTACTATGCACAGGGTG
Source organism: Aquilaria agallochum (assembly GCA_000696445.1). Lineage (NCBI taxonomy): Eukaryota > Viridiplantae > Streptophyta > Magnoliopsida > Malvales > Thymelaeaceae > Aquilaria > Aquilaria agallochum. Next base: position 43,865 of record KK899869.1, on the reverse strand, counting down.
ACATCTCATGTGTGAACTAGGATGTGGAATGGTCTCTAAGGAGCTAAATTTAAGATATCTTTTGCTTAACCTAGTACATGTATCCTAGAACCTTTAATTAATTGGGAATTAATGGTCCTTCTCTTAATTGACATTAACTAAGTCGATACTGTGTTACATTAAAACTTCTCATGCTTGTAGTTCATTGACCTAGATCAATAAGAATGCATAATTTACTTTGGAATGCATAAAGTAATCCCAAAAAAAGATAAAACATTCCAAGTTTCATCATGGCATTTATAAAATGTATTAAAGCACATACTAAAGTCACAAAAACATGTAACTTAGACTTTAAGTATCAAACTTTATGTAAAACAAACATATAACTTATGTACAAGCAAAGTATTTCTAGTGTTTACAAACACTAGTGAGTCTTCTTAACATGGTCATATTACAGGCATTCTTAGGCACACATAATTCTCATGTGTTTACAACAAGCTTGAGATCATCAAAAACCTTTCGCACTTGCCTTTGCTTACTAAAAACAACAGTGGGAAAGTCTTAACTTACTTGTACACCTTTAGCTTGAAACTGTAAAGCCAATGATTTTCTTAATTAGTACTTAAAAATTTCCAGGCCGAACTCTTAAAACCAATAAAGATTCTATTAAACTATAACTTGCACAAAAACTTGGTAACAACCCTTCCACAGGCGTGAGGCTTATTGATACCAAAGTCTACACAAATATGACTCTTAAAAGGTTTGAGTTTTCACAAATTCTCAGTGATGGATTTAAATACCTACAAAACAAAAATTAGTACAAATATATTCAAAATATATATTCATCTTAGCATGAGCTCAAATGTCCCAAGGTCTTAACTGATGCCACTAAAAAAGATTCTTTTGTGTGAACATACCTTAACCTAGTGGTACTAACAGGAATAAATTCCTACTTTAACAAACTTAATTTGTTCTTTATTAACCTTAATCATATTGTATAGGTGTTTGCTTAACTATGTGGCCTATCTTCTTAAGCTAATATAGCTTAATCAAAGTCCTTATAAGCTTAAAACTTCTCTTACTTAACACTCACAATCTTACTTAAAATCCATCTTCTAACTCAGGCCTTAAGTCCCTTCCTTGTCCACACCTTAACTTACCTAACATATGCCTTAATATCACTTTAGAAGTGGTTCTAGGACCGATTCAAAAGTCCCATACATCTTAGAAAGGTTCTGGGAAGCTAGCTAAAGCATCGGGGAGTCTGTAGGAAGCCTTAAACATCAAACTTTAAGGCACCGATTTTGCGATACCATGAGTGGTACTGCTGGCCATAGTAATTTGTCAAGACTCGAGCCCCTGACATTGTAGTGAATGGGGCCCTTCCTGGGTGCGCTGCTTCATGCTCTTTTTGCTCGGTTCTTGCATGATGTCTACTTTTCTTTCCCCAAACAACCTTAAAAGCATTTCTAAACACTTTAGCATGATACACAACATGTGAAAGCATCATTTAGACACTTGAAAATATGAGAATCCTTGACTTAAACCATGATCACTAGCCACAAATCCGTAACGAACACACAAGCACAAATGCTACAAACTTGCACAACAATGTAGCAAACTTGTTTTAGCCTAGAAAAATTATTTCTAAGGCATCAATATCATATAATATGATCCAAATTGGAGCTAAGAAAAAATAAAACAAGCTTATTCAACTTACCCCTATTTGTGTGAGACACTAAACCCCTTCTTGGGCCATCTTTACGCTCAAAGAAAATTAGCCTGAAATTCAGCTTCATGAGAAAGAATCTAGCTTAGAGATTGATTACCCAGCTTACACAAGCCCTGAAAAACACTTGATAGATATCACCAATAAAGAAAATGTGGTAACTTTCTTGTATATGCTTAAGAAAACCTCTTGCACCTAGAATCCTCCAAATTGAGCTGAAAATTACAAGCAAATGGTTAGGGGTGAGATTTTGGATTTTCTTGGCGTAAAATGGTGTGGGAGAAGAAAAATGAAAGAGGAAACCAAGCCTCCTAAGGATAATTCTCATCCTTTCTCCTTAACGATGCACAAATACCCTTGAAACTTGACTTATGCTAAAATTGGCCCTTGTTTCAGACACTTAACTTACTTTCTTTTTTCCATACATAAAATTTGACATAGAATCAAAAAAGTGACTTTAATCTTCAATTCCTTATTCCAATCAATATTTGACAAAAATCAAGGTCTTTTTGGCAAAAATACAATTGTCTTTTTCTACCAAACCTACTCAAATGATCACATTATTTAATCCATGCTACACTATCATGCTAAAAACATAACTTTATGTGCAACTAAGATTTTTAAGCATGGAAAATTACACTAACCTTATTAGTCTCAGTTTGGGTCTAAAATGAGTGTAACAGTCTCTTCACCTTCTAGAATTTGGTTCTCTAAATTCCTTTCCAGCTGAGCAAATTTCTTGGAATATTGCTCCTGCATATCTTGCTCAATTTCCCAAATGGCTTCCTTTTCCACATGATTTAATGACAGGATCTTAACCATATGAAGCTTTCTTTCTTGCATATCTGGAATGTTAACAAGTCATTATACAATTTCATGAAGATAGAGCATGAATCACAAGATTCTATGATATTCTAGATCTCATATTTTCTCATCTTCAATCCAACTGTGAAATAAAAATGGGTAACTATGTAAAATGACCAAAATACCCTTCTAAGCTCAGCCTGTTTTAAATGACATATTTTATCTCTTTTAACCTACTAGACTGTCTAATACCGAGACTTGTCTTGCAAGTAAATTATCTAAAGTGTTAATTTATTGGATTAACTAGTTACCTGGTAATCTGAGCTTCCTATAAAATACATTGCTAATTAGAACTACAGCTCCAAGGGCTATCATACTTATGGACTAGGCAGGATTACATGAGGTACAAGTGAAAAGTTAGTGCACTCTTGGCAAAGGTTTAACGTGGAAGCTCAGTACATAAGTGACCTATGCAAGTCTAAGGACTTGAGGCACTATGTGGAGGCTACGTACACTAAGTGAGTTCCTTGGAACTCAAGCAAGCTGCATCCACCATGTTCACTTGTACAACATATAGGAGCTCAAAACTAGTGATGAATTTCACTAGTTAGGAGGATATTCATCATAGGTATGGGGACTAAGGATGGAGATAATACTTGCCCCAAATCCAAGAAGCAATTTCTTAACTGACTTACATGGAAAACATCATGTATGTGAGACAATTGAGTTGGCAAAGCTAACTTATAGGCCACCTTGCCCACCTTCTCGAAGATTTCATAGAGGTTCACATATCTTGCTGCTAGCTTACCTTTTTTTACCAAACTTTTCCATCACCTTCATAGGAGATACCTTCAATAATACTTTATCCTCTATGTCAAAGCTTAGCTCTCACTTCATACATTCGTGTACTTTCTTTGCCAATCACTGGCAGCTTCCATTCTTTTGTAGATAATCTTGATTTTGACTATAGTCTTGGAAATGATTTTAAACCCACCTTGAATATCATCAGTCGAGTCCACCCAACAATAGGGATTAATGCCCCTTCACCCATAAAGAGCTTTATAATGCACCATACCTATAACCATTTGGTAGCTATTGTTATAGGCAAACTCAATGAGATTAGGTGCTTCTTGGATGGTAGGAGATGGTTTGAATATTGTTATTTGGTTGGACAAATGGATCCCTGGGGAGTCTTTTATGCCATTCACAAGTCCCATCACCAAGATGAAGGAGCAGCAGGTAGGACATCTCATCAAGAATGCCAGATACCAGTAGAACCATGACATAATTGATGCCCATTTTTCACCGGAAGGATGTAGCTGCAATCAAGCAAATCTCGCTCTTTGTAGGATCTCGAAAAGGATATGTTCTCATGTAAGGGATGTTAGACAATGGCAGGCTTTCAATTAAAACTCTTGTTTCACAAGTTTACCTACTTCTATGGAGGTTGTGAAAGGACACCTTGCAAAGAGAGATAAACTTTGCTCATGTGGCCTAGATTACTACTAAAAAAATGCAATTTTCCAACTGCCATTTTCAATAGACTCGCGTTGGAGAAATGTGCTTTTCCAACAGCTGGCCATTGGAAACAAGATAGTTAGTAAATGATGCGATGGAAAAAAAATTTCAAATGGCTAAATGATTAGCCGTTGGCATTTCCAATAGCTATCGCATTGGAAGATGAGCCGTTAAAAATTCCAATAACCAATCCTCACATAATTATTTCTAATGGCAGAAATGTTTTCCAATGGCCTAGCTATTAAAATTATGCCAACGGCTCAAGCCGATCAAATTTTTCCAACGGCTCGGGCCTATGGACCATTGGAAAATTGTTCTAAAAAACTAAAAAATATATATAAACATGTCAAAAATATATTTTTATTATTAAAAAAATTATAAATTATATTTACTGCAAACATATTTAATACTTTGTATTCACAAAATTTTAATCAACTAAAATTCAATAAAAAGACACAGATAAAATATTTTATGTTATTAATAAAATTATATTTTATATTATTTACTAAAAATATATATATTACACAAAAAATTATAATTTATATTATTACAAAAATATGTACAAAAAATTATGTTTTCCAAAAACTGAAAATCGACAAAATCTAAAAAATTAGAAAGTTCACAAAATTATATTTATCACGGAGCAGGGGTTGTCCTGAATTGCTTAACTTATAGGCCTTTATCGATTGTCTTCTCACTTAGTTACTATTGGCTAACTATTACCTAACTAAATTAAGGCAATTTATGTGCATCTAGTTTCTTAGCCTACCCTTCAAGAAAATATGCATGCGTTTGTCTTGGCAAAAGAAAACAAATAAGTAAACCATTTAAGAAAACATTGCTCAAGCATTCAATTAAAACATACTTAAAATGTCCTAAGACAATAAAATTCTAGTTACTTCAAACTTCGAGTAATAGTTCATGCACACTTTAACACTAGCATTAACCCAAAAGTAACTTAATGGTTTAACACCACAATGTATCCTAATAGAGGCAATATCTTAGTATACAAGGTACTATATATACAAGACAACATTCTTAACCATGATCCATCTCTTAAGCCCCACCTTTGAGCTATCAAGCTCTAAGTGCAAGCCCTTTCTTTTCCTTGTGCACCACCTAGCCTCTAAACTATAAAGGCATACACTTAATTAGTACAAAGCTTAACTTTCAAGTAACTTTAGAATCTCAAGGATTCATGTAAATAAGTACCTGCAAAAAGGAAAACTTAGCATACAACTATCCACTTAGTAGTTAGGCCTAGCATTAGAACTTGCATAACAAACTTAAGGGAGTGAGTACATGAATGTACTCAATAAGGGTCCCTTGGGGCACCTACAAGGAAGATAGCAAGAAAATGTGCAAATATGACATACAAATAAGCAAACAACAAACCAAAAATCAACACAAAAAAAAAACATAATAAACATGCAATGCATAAATGTATGATATGCAACATGCACAATCCTTGGGACTTCTTATACCTTAGGTGCCTTATTCTTGCCGTAAGCTGAAACGGCAAAGGTACCCAAGACACTAGCCCTCATATCTTAGCTGTCTTTCCCTTTACTTATTGTGCTATGTAGCCATCTTATGTGGTCCAACTTGCCAAGCTCATAGAACTTAACTTAGAGCTCTTTAGTGCTTACTTACCAAATCACAAGGTTTGAATGGAATCCTCTTAGGTTTTCTCTTTATTTCCAAAAGGTCTAAGACCTCTCACTTAGGCAAACGAAGACTCTGAAGCCCGCCTTAACCCCCATAATGTCCCCTTAGTAACTTGAGCACTTTTACCCCCTTAGCCACTCTACTTAGCCCTACCTTAACCACACTACTTAGCTACCACATAAATAATTCATCATTCTTAACTTAGGAATGATTTTTAGACCCAACCGAAGCTACGACACATCTTAGAATAGCCTAGGGATGATAACCAAGAAATTGAGACATTATTAACTTGAGAGGTTTGGGCCTTGGCGACGCCATTGGCAACGCATCGCCAATGGCATCAATTCTTGAATTTTTTGGAAAGTCATTGGTGATGCATTGTCATTTTGCGTTGCCATGCAACGCGTCACCAATTCTCTTCTAACACTACACTACAATGCGCTATCTTGCACGAAACTTGCTCAATCTTTCAATCCCTAAAGCCAAATCACATAGGTCTTGTATCTACTTCATTCCTACATGTAATAATACATTTTTATGTATTATTTGAGCTAAATTAACTTTGACCTTTACCTTAAATTCTCCCGCAAGGCAAGAACAAAACACAAGCACACTTAAGCTCAACTTAGCTCTCTTGAGTTCCAGACCTAAAACCAATGTGATATGGATTCAAGAACTCCAAATCAAGAAAATTTATATCTACCCAAATATCTTAGAACCAGCTCAAACAAACCAAGATGCTTACCTTAGGTTTTATGCCCAAAACAAGCAACAAATATCTAAAATGAAGCAAATGCACTAAGAATGAGGTTGAGGCTTCTTGAATTCTATTTGGGGCCTTCAAATTTGTGGGAAAATTATAGAATTGGGAAGGTTTGTGGTAGAAAATGTGCTGTAGAGGGGGAGCCACGAAATTTGGGACAAAAATGAATGGAAATGGAAGTCAGAAACTTACTAGTAATATCCTACCAATTCCATAAACTTACTTTTTGACTTTTGGCTCCCAAGTTCTCCTTTGTTTCACTTCTGGCCACTAAACCTACACCCAAAACCACCCCTACTTGGTCCTAAAGACTGTTCATAAGCCTCTTACCCTTAGCCTCTTGGATCCTTAAGCCACTTAAGACATAAATGGCTCATTTGAACACTTAGTGCAATTTTTGCACTTTTCCTTCAAATGATAGTTTTAATAGCTAGATTAACTTATGGTCTTAACTTAATTAGTCAAGATTCCTTACATGGCCCTAATTTCTTCAAAACTAAATTCATGCCACTGACTTGGGTCAAAAATACTATTTTGCTCTTCTAACTCTTAGGTGTTAAATCACATTTAGGAACTCATTTCTACTTTACTTAGCTTTTCTTTCTTTCTTAATAAGATGCTAAATTGAGGTACTTAACTGAAATCACTTAAATAAAATACACTTATCTGGTCAAGGCCAGTTGTTGACTAGGAGAGTTGTCACATCCTCCCCTCATTCAGAAATTTGGTCCCCCAAATTCTGACTTAATCGGGCAAATTCGCTTGGATATTGCCTTTGCATATCCTTCTCAGTCTCCCAAGTGGCCTTTTCCTCCCCATGGTTGGACCAAAGTACTTGAAAATTGGGATCCACTTTATTCTTAGTTTCCAGACTTGGCAGTCAAGAAACTAGACAAGGAACTCTTCATAACTTAGGTCCTCCCTTATTGGTATGACGGATGAGGCTAACACTTGCTCGAGATTCACAATGCATTTCCTTAAGGAACTCACATGAAAAACATTGTCAACATGGCCAAACTTGGTGGCAAAGCCAACCGATAAGCCAATTTCCCCACCATTTCAAGGATTTCAAAAGGACCAATATATTTTGGAGCCAACTTACCCTTTTGGCCAAACTTAGCCACACCCTTCATCGGGGAAACCATAAGGAGTACTTTGTCTCTTACATCAATTTCTAAATCTTTCATTCGCACATTGGCATATTTGGCCTGCCAGTTTGAGCCAGCCTTGATCCTTGCATGTATCAACTTAATCTTTTCCATAGTCTCAGCAATGATTTTCAGGCCAACAACTACTTCATCTGCCTTATCTGCCCAACAATGAGGTGTCACACACTTATGCCAATACAAAGCTTCATAGGGCGCCACCTTAACAGCTTATTGATAGTTATTATTATAGGCAAACTTGATCAAACGTAGGTGTTGGTTTCAATCCCCCTAAAATCTATCACATAACTCCACAACATGTCCTCCAAGGTTTGAATCACCCACTCAGTTTGCCCGTCAGTCTGAGGGTGATAAGCAGTACTTAGGCTAACAGTGGAGCCCATAGCCTTTTAAAAAGCATTCTAGAACCTTGAGACAAAACATGGATCTCTATTAGATACAATCTGATCGAGCATTCCATGGAGTCTCACCACTTCCCGAACATACAAGTAGGCTAAATTCTCCATGGTATATGTAATCTTAATAGGGATAAAGTGTGTTGAATTCATTAACCCATCCACCACGACCCAAATTGAGTCATGCTGACTTCTTGTATTAGGTAACCCAACAAAAAGGTCCATGGTGATGGCCCCCACTTTTTCTCCGGAAGGGGTAAACTTTGCAACATTCCTGATGCCTTTTGGTGCTCTGCCTTCACCATTTGACAAATAAGGCACTTAAACACATATTCATATATGTTCCTCTTAAACTTTGGCCACCAGAAATGAGTCCTAAGGTCATGGTACATCTTATCCATACCAGGGTGAATGTTAAGCTTACTCATATGTGCTTCTCGCAACACTTGTTGCCTTACGTCACTTAGCACATAGAGCCGGTCACCATAGTAAATCAACCCATCCTTGTACTGAAATTCTTTTAGTACGGTACCATGCCTTTCCTCCTCAGAAACGTTCTTCAAATTTGGGTCCTTGTCCTGAGCTTCCTTAACCTTAGCCAACCACGCTGATTATATCTTAAGGACTATACTTGAGCTACTTCTTAGCCTTGCCATGTTTTAAATAAGACCAAGAACTGTTCCACATTGGAACCTTCTGAGGTAGTAGCCACTTTATACTTTGAAAGAATCACCCCTGAATACTTACGGCTCAAGGAATTAGCAACTACAATGCCTTGACCAAAACAGTAATCTATCGAGCAATCATAATCCCTGATATACTCGATCCACCTTCTTTGTCTCATGTTTAGGTCCTTTTTGGTAAACAAGTACTTCAGACTCTTATTGTCCACAAAGATTGTGAAGGACCTTCTCATAAGGTAGTGTTTCTAGAGCTTTAAGGCAAACAAAATAGCTGCCAACTCAAGATCATGCACTGGGTAGTTCACTTCATTAAGTTTTAACTGCCTAGGCCCGTATACAATCACTTGCTTATCCAGAATCAAAAAACATCCTAATCCTCTCCCAGATGCATCGGTGTACACCATAAAAGTCTTATGCGGATCTGGTAGAATTAAGATGTGAGTAGAAATTAACCTTTTCTTAAGCTGCTGAAAACTTTCCTCACACTTAGAAGTCCATATGAACTTTTGTGCCTTCTTTGTCAAGGTAGCCAATAACGAAGCTATCATGGAAAATTTCTCAATAAACCTTCCATAATAGCCTGCCAATCCCAAAAGACTTTGAATCTCACTTACAGTTTTGGGCATTTTCACTCAACCACTACTTTTACCTTTTCTGGGTCAACACTTAGTCTTTAAGCATTTATGATATACCCTAGGAATGAAATTTCACTTGCCTATAATTGGCAGTTAGATAGTTTTGCAAAATACTAGTTGTCTTTAAGCATTTGCAAAGCCATCTTTGATTGTTCCTTTTATTCTTGGACAGTCTCAGAGTACGCCAACAGGTCATCAATGAACATCTCAACAAATTGATCTAAGTAAGGCCTAAAAATCTGATTCATGGCATTCATGAAAACTATCAGAGCATTAGTCACTCCGAAAGGCATAACTGTGTGCTCATAATGCCCATACTTAGTCTTGAATGCAATTTTTAGTATATCTTCTTCTTTTACTCTGATCTAGAAGTATCCAGACCTTAGGTCTATTTTAGAAAAGAGCTTTTCCCCTCTTAACCTATCAAATAATTCATCGATCCTAAGCAATACATATTTGTTCTTTACAATTACTGCATTCAGCCTTTTGTAATCTATACACAAACACAAGGTTCCATATTTCTTCTTCACAAACAATACCACGACACCCCATAGGGAAACACTTGGCCTTATAAAGCCCCTCTCAAGTAGCTCTTCTAATTAATTTTTCAGTTTATCCATTTCAAGTGCTGACATTCAATATATGTGTATGGAAATCAGTTCTACCCCAGGCTGTAAGTGTATAAAGAATTCAATCTCCTTATTTGGAGGTAACCCCGGAAGGTTTACAGGGAAAACTTCCTGAAATAGATTGGCTATTGGGATTTCTTTAAGTTGCTCCTCAACTGCCACCTCATTCAATGAAAAATATACTTCCTCACTCATGATGGGAATAGACTAAAGCCACTTGAGGTAAAAGCTTTTGGTACTACTTGCCAAACCGCCCGTGCAAGTGACACTTATCCTTGAGGCATCCTCAAAGGTGACCTTATAACCTGCATAGTCGATCTAGGCCTTTTACCTACTTAACCAATCCATTCCAAGGACAATATCACATGGGATCGAGGTTAAAACCCAAAGGTCACACAAAAACATATGACCCCTTAACTCCAAATGATACCCCTTAACCATTTCATTGGTGAAGATATATTCCTCCCAGTAGTTTTAATAAATCTCATCTCATGCATCAAATTCCTTTGCAATCCTAATTTAACAACCATGCTCAAGGAAATGACGAAAATAGTAGCACTAGTATCAAACAAAATTTTAATACTACTATCCTGAACATTAAAGTTACCTTGCATAGTTGTCGGTTGTTTAGGTGTCTGACCCGTTAAGGTAAAAATGTGTGGCTACACAAGGGCTCTGGTTGAATCATTTCCAGCTCTTGAGGCTCCTAGCCTTCTTTGGCCTTGCTCTTGCCTAAGCCTTGGGCATTCCCTAGCCCAATGTCTAGCCTGGTAACAGTAATCCATGAAACTTTAGACATTTAAGGCAATGACTCTTCCTGATCTTTTTGCCCTTCTTGGAGGTACCTTGGTCTCCTATTGGGTTAGGTCTCTTGCCCGAAAATCTTAAGTGCGCCGAAACTCTTGGCTTAATGGCCTTAACCTTGGGTTTTGCCTCTATCAACTCTCTTTTCAATGCCAGGGCCTTTTAAATGGCCTCATGATATGTCCAAACCCCAATAATAGTCAAGAAATTCTATAATTGCTCCTTAAGTCCATGAATGAACTTATTTGCCCTAAGTTCATCCTTCCCAGCCAAATGAGAAGCATCCCAGAAAAACAAACTAAATTTCATCACGTACTCATGCACCGTCAAGCTTCCTTGAACCAACTCATCAAATTCTATTCTCTTCTAATCTTAGGCTGCTTCACTTTTGAATTCATTCCAAAATTCGTTCTCAAATTCAGTCCAATCAAGTTCGTTGGGCCTTTGCCCGGGTTTACCTTCATTGTAGGACTTAAGCATCTCTATGACTTCTTTCAACCACAAGGAAGCCTTGCTTTCCAAAAAGAAAGGCACTAAATCCATCTTCGCCTTGTCATCCAACTTCATGTTCTCAAAGATTTCATTAATTTGGTACAACCAACCTTTAGCCGTATCGAGATCACCCACACCATTAAAATCAGGAGTGTTGATTTCTTGACATATTGAGACAAGCCCCATATAGTTTAGAATAATGGGTCTCTTCCTTCTCCTACGGGGATGAATATCTTTCTCATTCTCTTCCTCACTATCCTCTTCAATGTCCAACTGAGCACGCTTAGGCACTTATTCTTGACCTTGCAGTTGGCTGTAGGGTGGAGGATTTCTCTCCTCGCCTTGGTGCTCTATTGGCCCTTTCTGCACTTCGACCCTTACCTCATTAGGGTCTTATAAGGTCTCCCCTCCATTTGGAGGTTGAGCACACTCATCACGTAAGATAGTCATGCCATGCAGCATCCAGTCCATGGATTCATTAAGCCTATGCAACAAAGCCACCACTTCTCTTATATCGACCATATTGGGGTCACAAGTTCCTGCATCAAAAGCCTGAGCCTCAGCAATAGCACCCAACCGAGTATTCACCATGATGCCTACAACCAAAGCCAGAAGACCACACCCAGAGCAACTTATAAGCAGTACTAACTACACTTAGCACCAGGAACACTTAGAACTTAGTTCACTTATTGCCTCTACAAGGACCATTGACAAACTCTGATACTAAACTGTCACGGAACAGGGTCCCAGTGCCAGAAATTAATTAACTTGTATGCCCTTAGAGACTATGATCCTACTTAGTTACTGCTGGCTAACTATTACTTATAGGTAAATTAAGACAGTTTACATGTAACTAGTTTCTTAGCCTACGTTGCAAGAAAATATGCATTTGTTGTCCTGGTGAATGCAAACAAATAAGCAAACCATTTAAAGAAACATCACTCGAGCATTCATTTAAAACATACTTAAAACATGCCAAGACAATAAAACACTAGGTACTTTAAACTTTAAGTAATAGTTTGTGTACACTTTGACACTAGCTTGCACCCAAAAGTAACTTAATGGTTTAACACCACAATGTATCCTAATAAAAGAAATATCTTATTACACAAGATACTATATATACAAGAAAAAATATTTAACAAAGATCCATTTCTTGAGCCCTACCTCTGAGCTATCAAGCTCCAAGTGCAAGCTCTTTCTTGTCCTTGTGCACTACTTAGCCTCTAAACTATAAGGACATACACTTAGTTAGTACAAAGCTTAACTCTCAAGTATCCTTAGAATCTCAAGGATTCAAGTAAATAAGCACCTACAAAAGGGGAAACTTAGCCTACAACTGTCCACTTAGTTGTTAGGCTCGGCATTAGAACCTGGACAACAAACTTAAGGGAGTGAATACATGAATGTACTCAATAAGGGTCCCTTGGGGTACCTGCAAGGAAGATAGTGAGCAAGCGTGTAAATATGGCATACAAACAGGCAAACAACCAACCAAAAATCAACACAAATAAAAACATAATAAACATGCAATGCGCAAATGTATGATATGCAACATGCATAATCCTCAGGCGTTCTTACAGCTTAGGTGCCATATTGTTTTCCATAAGCTCAAATGGTAGAGGTACTTGAGACACTGGCCCTTGTATCCCAAATCCTTTACCTTCCTTCAGTGCCACTTATAGGTCCTAGAGTAGGTCATCATCTCCTCTCAAATCTTACCCATTTTTCTCTTAACTTATTGTACTAGGTAGCCATCTTATGTGGTCTAACTTACCAAGCTCTTGGAGCTTAGCTTAGAGCTCCTTAGTGGCTTACGTACCAAACCACAAGGTTTGGATGGGATCCTCTTAGCTATCCTCCTTGTTTCCCAAAGGTCTAAGACCTCTCACTTGTGCAAATGAAGACTCTAAAACCCACCTTAATTGCCTTAGTGCCTCCTTAGTAACTTGAGCACTTTTACCCCCTTAGCCAATCTACTTAGCCCTACCTTAATGACACCACTTAGCTACCACTTAAATAATACCTAATTCTTAACTTTGGAAACATTTTTAGGGCCAACCGAAGCTACGAAATATCTTAGAATAGCCTAAGGATGATAATCAAGAGACTAAGACATTCTTAAGGTGCCCTGAGCTTGAGGGGTTTGGGCATTTCAGACACTGTTGGTCACGCATCATCAAGGGCATCAATTCTCAAGTTTCTCGGAAACTCATTGGCAACGAGTCACCATTTCACATCACCACAGTGACAGGTTACCAAATCACGTCACCAATGCCCTTCCAGCACTATGTGACAACATGCTATCTTGCACGAAACTTGCTCAATATTTCAATCCCCAAAGCCAAATCACATGGATCTTGTCTATACTTCATTCCCACATGTAATAATACATTTTTATGTATTATTTGAGCTAAATTAACTTGAACCCTTGCCTTAAATTATGCCACAAAGCAAGAACAAACACAAGCACACTTAAGCTCAGCTTAGCTATCTTGAGTTCCAGACCTAAAACCAACATGATACGATACCAACAACTCCAAATCAAGAGCATTTCTAGCTACCCAAACAACTTATAACCAACTCAAACAAAGCAAGAAGATTACCTTAGGTTTTATTCCCAAAACAAGCAGCAAATAGCTAAATTGGAGCAAATGCACCAAGAATGAGCTTGAGGCTTCTTGAATTCTTTGTGGACCTTCAAATTTGCTAGAAATTTATGGAATAAGGGGGTTGTAGCAAAAAAACTGCTAGATAGAGGGAGCCACAAAATTTGGGAAGAAAAGGAATGGAAATGGAACTAAAAAACTTGGTAGAAATATCTTACCAACTCCACTAGCTTACTTTTGGACTTCTTGCCTCTTGGCTCTCAAGTTCTCATTTGTTTTACTTCGTCCACTAAACCTACACCCAAAACCATCCATCCTTTGTCCTAAAGAGTGTTCATAAGCCCCTTACCCTTAGCCTCTTGGACACTTAAGCCACTTAAGACATAAATGACTCATTTGAATGCTTAGTGCAATTCTTGAACTTTTCCTTCAAATGATGGTTCTAATAACATATGGTCTTAACTTAATTAGTCAAGATTCCTTACATGACCTCAATTTCATCAAAACTATAGTCATGTCATTCTCTTGGGTCAAAATTACTATTTTGGCCTTTTGACTCTTAGTTGCCATATCACACTATCTTTACTTTACTTAGCTAGTCTTTCTTGCTTAATTAGATGCTAACTTTTTGGTACTTAAGTGAAAATATTTAAATAAAATACACTTGGTCAAAAGTCAACCATTGACTAGGAGAGTTGTCACAATATTGCTATTTATAGAAAATTATAAAATTCAAAAAATACAAAAAATACCAAATCAAAAAATCAATCCTCAATCACAATATGATGACAAACACAAAATAAAACCCAAATTAATTTATTTTTTTATAATGATATTCTCACATTTATCTGCTTGTTTTATACATTATAATCAATAAAATAAAAAAATTGAAAACAATAAGAATTCAAAATCAAAGTTAGATATATTTCAAATCCAACAACTCTACTAATTCGATCTGTTACATCTAACTAGTCAATCTAATACAATAATAAGATCTGATTTGAAATTAAATCCAACAATCTGAAATGAAATAAAATATACGGATCCAAGATCACAAAACTCAAATCTAGTTGGAAATAACCAATATCGGACGATGACCGAAAAGCAAGGCATTTGAGGAAGCCGAGGAGAATGGTGCCTGGACAACAAGGAGGGCGAGAAGAACGACGCAAGAGGAGCAAGAGAAATGGACAAATGACGCGAATAGATGCCCGAGAGAGGATCAAGGCGATGACAATCAAATCTTCTCATCAACGTCGCCACTTCATCTGCGAAGGCGGAACGGGCAAAAGGTGAGAACTAGAAAGGACGGTGGCAAGGCATCAAAGAGGACGAGGGACAGTGATGGCCATGACCGTAAAGGACGGTGGAAAGGCATCGAAGAAAATGAAGGACAACAATGGCAACGACGAGATGGAGAGAAGACGAGGGACGATGAGGCGACGGAGAGACTGAGTGTACGGCGGCGCAATAGAAAATTCCAAGAAAGATGAAGGAAGGGCCGAGAGTGGTAAGGGGAGTTAAGAAAGATGGGGAGGGTTGAGAGAGGTAAGGGGAATTGAGAGAAATGAGGAGGAGCATCAGATTTGGGTTTGAGAGGGGAAGGTTATTAGGTTATGATGTATATATATTGGTTGGGTTTTATGGGCTGGGTTATATTATAGTATAATATATATGATATATCTATTAATATATATGTTACATACATTATAATATATGAAATATTATAATATAATATATATGAAAGATTAATATATGTGATATATATGTTAATATATTTCATATGTATGGTGTGTTAACATATATGATACATATAATTATATATATTATACATCATATATTATTATTTTTGTTATTATATATGTATGATATATACATCATATACATTATTAAATCATATATCATATACATTATTACATCACACATATATATATATTATGATATATTTATACTTATAAATATGTTTTTTATACATTATAAATATGTTAATAAATATGTATATTATTGTTATTTATTATAAAATATTTTTTAAATACACTTTATTTTCTAAACTTGTGAAATTTATTGATTTACTATCACAATTTTCCAACGGCCTTTGCATTGGAAATTTTCAATGTGAAGATTTGAAAAGATTTCCAACGACTTCACATTTGAAATTTTTAACTCAAGAATTTCCAACGGCATTTGAACTTGAAATTTTCAAGTTTCCAACGGCTATATTTCCAACGAATCAAAGCATTAGAAATTTCCAACGGCCAAGCTGTTGGAAAATATAGTTTTCAGAATTTCCAACAACCTTCGCGTTTGAAATTGACATTTTCAAGTTTCCAACGGCCATATTTCCAACTGTTCAATGTGTTGGAAATTTCCATTGGCCAGGCCATTGAAAAATATGGTCTTCAAAATTTCCAACAGTAAGGCTATTAAAAATTCGTCCCCTGTATTTCCAACAGTGCCATTGGAAAATGCATGTTTTTAGTAATGGATGTTTGGTCAACTTGCCTAGTATGTGGACAAAACAATGAAGCTATAGATCACTTGAATTTTCAATGTCCTTTCTCAGTTCTTTCTAGGTGAGTGTTGCAGTTGAATACATAGCTTGACCCACAAAGGTGGAGGGATGACCTAAGGTCTTTCATGGGACAAGACAACCAGACTTCGGTAATGGCACAGAAACCAGTTGGTCCATGAGCATATATGTCAAGACTAGTAGGCATTTGCTCTCTCTATTCGTGCATAGGTTAGTTCGTGGGTGCAAAACTAGTGACCTTCTCGAACAGTTGAAACCAAACCTCATGCTCTTGTTCGATGGTGCCTGGCTATTCAAGGGCACAAATCTATGTGAATGCTGCTTTGGACGAATCATCAAATAGGGGAAGTGTAGGGGTTGTGTGATAGGATGAGAAGGGCTCTCTTCAGTTTGCTATCTCATGTGCTTTGCTTTCCTATGGACGTGACTCTCTATACCTTGAGGCTTTGGCTATTGTTTGGGGATTGAAGGAAGCGCACAGGTTGGGTATCCCATCAGTTGTGATGGAATTGAACTCCTTCATTTTAATTTTTGAACTTCAAAAGGATAGTTGTCCCTTTTTTTATTTATTTTGGGGCTCTTCTTGGTGAAGCTCGAACAATAGGTTGTTTCTTTAGATCTTGCATTTTTTTATTTTTTAGAATACCAACGAATGGTGTAGCTCATTCCTTAGCAGAGAAAGGCCTCCATTCTTTAGGTCGGACGTCATGCGAGAACGTTTCCCCCTAGATTGGTTGTTTTTTATTCTTAGCATGGATTAGTTAATAAAATCGGTTTTCTACTTGTGGAGTTGTTAAAATTAATTTCTAAAAATTGTGAATGATACCCTAGTTTCAAGAGATTTTGAGAATTCTTAAACCAAATGCCCTTAGAGATAAGTTGTAGATTTCTGAAACATCAAGAAGAATATTTTATTTTTATACAAACTTAAGATTCTTTTGGTAGATTACCTCATTTATTATTATTATTATTATTATTATTTTGGTTCCACGGTGTTTCCAAACTAGGCAAATTATTATGTACGCCTGCCGCATATGTGTGCCAAGCTATGCATAAGTACTTAAATAATTTCTTTTCAATGATAAATAAATTCACTACTAAAATGCAGGTGTTTACCAACTGCCATTTACCAACTGCTGCGAGTTGGTAAATTGAATTTACCAACGCGGAGCCGTTGGTAAACGCAAGTTGGTATTTGATAAGTTGGAAATTTTTTTACCAATGCGCAATTAATAACACGTTGGTAAATTCCAACGTGTACACATTGGTAATTACCAACGGTCAGGAACCAGGCTTGGTTTCCATCGTGTAGTTGTAATTACCAACTGCTGGCCATTGGTAAGTTACCAACTGCCATACGCGTTGGTAACAGGATGACAGTCGGTAATTTGTACGCGCGCGAGTGGGTAAACCCCGGTTGAACGTTGGTAATGTACATTAAGCGTTCCAGGTTTCGGTTGTTTCGTATTTTTCCCAATTTGAAACAAGTTCGAAATTAACATACCAATTCAAAAGTTCCCCCAGCTTTACTCAGCAATAAAGATATCACAGCTATGCAAATGTAATTTTCATAAAATATTCTCAAATACAGCGTAATTAAAACAATAACATATATGTCTGGAAGAAAGCATACAACATTCAACATATTAAACATTTCAGTAATTTCAACTGAGTCGTAATTAGGTCTAACAATTATTATGTAAGTCTGATAAAACAAGAACTTTGGAAATGATTTACCT
>KK899869.1:0-19753 GCA_000696445.1 Aquilaria agallochum | reverse complement strand
TCGTGAGACAGACCCAACTGCGAAACTAATTTCTTAGTTTCATACCAATTTGATGGCATCTTACTATCTGTTGGTTGAGTCTCCTTCATCAGTTGGGCAATGCCATTAAAACATGCTCGTGACATGCGATACTCAGACTTAAAGTTGAGAAGACGGATAGCAGCAGATAACTCAGAATGATTTTCGCACCCATCCCATAAAAGAGTTGATGCTGAATTCAAAAGAGTCCAAAAATTTTTTGCACTTCCATTCGGCTTTGCAACATTGTCTTCCGGAATTTGTGAATAACTAGGGGCAATGGCATCTAATACCATCCTTTCATATGGATTCGTCGAACACCCCTGGTCAAACTGATCAAACCCACCCAAACCCGAGTCAGTATCTGATGCTTCATTAAATGGCTCACCATGAGCGGTCCAATTCAAGTAAAAAGGCTTAAACCCCCATTTGTACAGATGAACTCTGACCTCATCAGACTCTTTAAACCGCAAATTCTTACATTTTCGACAATGACAGCGAATGCATAACCCGCTCATAGTTTCAGGGTGAGAGACAGCAAATGATATAAATTCATCGACCCCGAACTCCCACTGTTGTGTGTAACCCGTTCGGTCATGCAAGAAATGATTACTGTACATCCAACTACGGGCGGATTCCATTACGAACAAAATCTGTTCGTAATCATAAACCCATCAAGTAAATGATACAAGATATACGTAGTGAAGTTTAATATTGAGTTAATAAAAATAACACAAGTTCATTAATGTTTACGTAAGTAACTTACAAAATTGTTCTTATAAACAAAACCTAGAGAAAGTCTTTACAGTTTTCCTCTCTACAACAATTAAGCCCCCAAACTTGTGGAACTGTCAACGCTATACGTAATTACTATTATTGTCATTATTGCTGATCAAATTTAATTACTATGGGTATTATTGTACTTAATACTATAATTTACAAATTTATTATATATAATTAGTATTTGTATTTTTATAAGTATCATAATAATAAAAATTATTATTATAATTGTTATTGTAATTATTATGATTACTGTAGCCAATATTCATATCATTTCAATTGCAACATTTGAATGCTGATATTGATCCTCTGTCCCACTTTCTTTGCTTCATCTGACTTTTTTTTTAATAGTTTGATTTGAATTTATTCATATTATTGTTAGAAAAAATTAAAAAAATATATTTAAAAACTATAGGTCTTAATTTATCATTCATATATAAAGATTTTTTATTTATATATTAGAATGTTTAAAATAAAAAACCATAGATTAATTGCTAAAAAATGAATTGTACAAAGAATTTGGGACAAAGGGAGTATTAATTTGTCAAACTTTGAAGGGTTTGTCATTAATAATTGAATCATACCAAGTCTTAGCTGCTATGGGAAAGTTAAATTATTACTTTCTTATTGATAAATTGATCTATTCGATATTGAATATTCCCGTCTTAAGTTTCACTACAAATGTATTTTTTCATCAATAAAAATTATGAAGACCAAATTGGAAAACAGGATGGACAATGACGTTTTTAGCAATAGCCTTCTTTTGTAAATTAAAAAAGACTTGGTACAAACTTTCAATTTGAATTCAATACTTAATGATTTTAGCAACATGAATGAGCCTTGTGTTAGATTTTAAGGTATAAACTTTTGAATTTAATTTTGTTATTTTAGACTTTCAGATTTCATTAGTTTATAACATTATTTGATATTTTTTATTATTGATTGAAACCTTTTACATATTAACAACTCCCCTTGGGGGGTTTGTATCTTGGCTACACTCTTGAATACTCCCCAGCCTATGTTATTGCTAAGCCTTGAATTTGTCTTTGCATTTTTTGAGTTTCATAATGGGTTGTTGATCCTAAACTCTTGTAGTTCGGGCCTTCCATAGGTTTGGTCCCAATGATTCCTTTTAGTTAGATAAAAAAAAAATTTATTTTTTTTCATATTTTCACCCTACCTTAGAGTACTTCTTGTTTTTTAATTTTTAAAATCAATTGTTGGTTGATGAGAAGGAAAAAACACTCTTTAACCCTAAACCTAAGATATCTAATATACGAATATGTTTAAATAGATATATCAACAAATTATTGCATTCAATCCAAATATGATAAACCATTGCCATATAACCAGCTTTTTTACCACTTGATGTTACGCATATCCCTTAGCTCTCTATACAAACATCTTCAATTGATCACATCCTTTTTCATTTGTTTAATTTGTAGTAAGCTTAACACTTTGGCCCATACTTGTCAAGAGAACACGTAATTCACAAAAACATGCTTTAAGGTGTCATCTTCCTTCCCACATAAATCACATTTGTAAGCCAAAGATAGGCCACATGGCTTCATTCTCATATGGATCGACAATCCACCTTGCATTGATTTCTAAAAGTTTAACAATGTTTAGGGGAAACTAATGATTCCAAACACAACTTACAACACCACTTGTCCTTCCATTCTCATAGAGTCATAAGCAATTGACAGCACCCTGGAGCTAACTTTTGCGAACTTATCTCTCCATTCAAGTGATAGCTACTAACTTATTTAACCCGTAAAGAAATTTTTTTTTCTTGTGAATGGCACAAAGCAACCTTAAAATTAAAGCCTAATTCCAAACCTGGAGCTGCTTGACTCCTACCCCTTATTCTTTTTTAGGAATAGTCACTTAACTCCAAGTGATCAAAGGTTGATATTAAGAAGTTGTCTTTTCTCTCCTAGAAAAGTTTCTATATTTTATCTCCACTTTTTAATAATCTTATTTAGTAGAACAAAGACTGACATTAAGAAATTGTAAGACCCTGAATGACAGATTAGGATTAGCTGCCATCTTCCTATGTGAGAGGGAAACTTTGCTCTCCAAACATTTACTTTGCCAGTAATTTTATTTATCAAAGTATCATTGTCCTTCATCTTTCACTTTTACGAACTGATAAGTACTCCCATATATCTAAAAGACATTGATTTTCTTGAAATTTCATTGTTGTGAACATTCCTAACTTTGTCCCCTATTCAGCACCTTTGAAGTAAATTTTAGTCTTTTCTTGACTTAATTTTAACACTAGTAGATTTGCAAATTAATTAACAGAAATTAATTGGACAAAACCATAACTATCTTTGAACAATAGACACAATAGGACCAATTTCATAGGACATAAAATAAGGAAAACAATTTTTTTTTAGCAGAAACGAAACTATTTTTTTTTGCAGCAACATTTCGATTAAAAAAGAACTAACCTCTAAAAGCTTCAGAATCACACGAATCAGGCCAGGGGAACCCTTCAACGCAACAAATGGAGCTACGAACTGAAGAAATCGAGGGTGCAGGAACGATTAGTTTGCGAAATTTTCAATGAAAACGAAAATGGAGCCTAAACCGTATAAATAAGCATATATACCTTCGAATCCTCACAAGATCTGTCAAATCGAGAACCAAACGATGCGTTTCCCAACTACAGATGCTTCATCAACGGCAATGGCGACCTCAGCAGCGGACCTCGGAACGGTTTCGCAAAACGCCCAATGTTGCATAGTGAAATGGCTGGAGGAGGAAGGCAGGTTTTAAAATGCATTTTCCAACGGCCTACCGTTTAGTTTAGAAACTAAGCCGTTGGTAAACGAAGCCCAGACTGAAAGCCCAATTCCACATCATTGGGCCACCAACAGCTGCACGTTGGAAAATCACCAACGGTCGAGCCCATTAGTATTTACCAACGGCTATGGCCGTTGGAAAAAAGGCTCACTGCTATTTACATTATTACCAATGGCTAAGCCGTTGGTAAGAGAGCCTAATAAATTAGGCCCATTTTGAAATCCACCAACGCGTGCACGTTGGACAAGTTACCAATGGTCAGCCCTATTGGTATTTACCAACGGTAAGCCGTTGGAAAAAAAACATAAATAAAAGTTTTATTCCTACCAACGCGTGCACGTTGGAATGTAGTTACCAATGGTTGTACACGTTGGTATTTACCAACGGCTAGGCCGTTGGTAATTAAGCGCGTTGGTGAAACCCTGTTTTTTAGTAATGATTCTTAGATTTAATGTAGTGGTTATGCGAGTGGAGATGGTTGGGGGACGCAAGTTTGAATCCCAGCTATTCCTTTCTAGTTCTTTTTTTGGTTTTAGATTTTCATTACTTTTCTCTATATTTTTTTTTACTTTTACGTTTTTCCATTTTTTTTCTTCTTTTCTCTTTACAGTTTTTTTCTTTTCTTTTGCTGTACTTTTATTTCCGTTTTTCATTTTATTTCTTTTTTCCAGTTTTACTTTTTTTTTTCTTTTTCCAAGTTTTTCAACTTCCCATTTTTCCTCTTCCCAATCTTTTTCCAGTTCTTTTCTTTTTCCATTTTTTGAACTGATAAAAAAGTTTGTTTTCATTTATCCAAGAATTTTATTTTATCAATATGTGTTTTTTATTTTATTNNATTATGAATTATATGAACTCTAATTAGATGTTTTTTTTCTTTATTTTGTGGTTTCAAGAACATACTTGACAAAAAATTATTGAAAAAAATTATTAAAGAACAACGTTGAAGACAAAAGTAAACAAATGTTAAAAAAGCCAATAAGTGAAAGAATCTAAGTGAAGTGGGAAAAAAAAAAAAGAAGAGTAGCAACGCACAAGCAGGGAAAACTACAAAGGGCAAAAAAATAACAAAACAAGAAGAGAAAGGGATTGGACATTTGAAATTAACTTGGACATGAGCAATTTCAGGACAGTTGGAAATTGTTTGAATCTCACACTTCAGACAGCAATTGATCAAGTTCACGTAAGACATATTCAAAATGGTCTTATTGTCAGTTTCAATAGTTTGAGATATTTAGAATTTTAATATATATAGCAGGAGGGTGGCTTATGATATAAGCCTGGTTCACATCAAAAGTACTCTCCAAACTATGCATAGTGAAGCAAGAATTTTACGTATATATACTTAGACATTTCAAGTCAATTTTTTTTTAATTGCGTGAAATACGATTTAGGTTGGTGAACTATTTTGCAGTTTGTTTGAAAAATTTTGTTTATAAAGGTACATGGTCTGAGGATATGGATATACACAAGTAGGTAAGGAAATAAAAAAAAAAAGAGTTCCAAGTCTTTCTCCGCTTGTTTTGTTGTCTCTGTAGTGATTCTCTTCATTGCCGCTGAAGCAATGTTTGCTCAAAATTTACTTTATGGCAATATTACCATTTTTTTCTTTTATTATTTTAGCTTTTTTTTTTGTTAAAAACCAAAATAAAAAAAATAATGTTGAATATAATAAGGAAAAAATTATCCAATGCGATATATACTTATATATAGTCAATTAGCTCAATCTGTTTATGCTTTTCTCCCACAGTTTCAAGACATAGATAGAATTTAGCAAAAACAGGAAAAAAATATTTTAGCTTTGAATAAAGAAAAAAAAAAGAATAACAAATAGGTATTCGTTTCGTAGTTTTAGAAGGTTTTTTTTTTTACAAATTGAAAAATTGACTTTATTGTTAATATCTTAGATTGTAGCTATTTGTATACACACATAAAACTTGAATTCCCCAGCAAGCTACTTTTAGATGTTAGTTTTTTTATCAGCCAAGCCAAAAAAATGTAAAAAATAAATTAAGATGACTTTGAGACATAATTACATGAAAAAGATGAATAACTAAATGAACAGGGAGCATACGGAATGAATTGGGATGTGATAGCAAGTTGAGTGTACTAAATATATAGATTATTTTATAAAAGTAAAATTTACAAATTGATGTTCTAGATCATTTTACTTTAAATGAATTTGGATGAGCCAATTTTTCATTTGCACTTTTCTTTTAGGCGAAAAATTAACTTGTCGTTGATTGACCTAGACATAAAAGAGAGGAAAATATAGTTTCTAAAAATAGAAGAGAAGGATAGTTTTTAATAACCTATGTTAAAAATATTTCAATTGTAAATTTTTTCGTTCATATTTATATTTGGGTAAATATATTATATATCCAAACCGGCAGTGGAAACAAAAATTCATCAACATTTGTATTTGAGAACTCTTATTATCTACTTAGCTCTTTTAACTTGCAATATTAAGTTTTAACAATCGACATAACCATCAGTTTTAGCTTAGCATATTGGCATCATTTGCATAAAAAAAAAAAAAGAAAAACTCTTTAAGTTTAACTTGTTCCAGCCTCTACCGCAAACCTTGTTTTGCAATTTTCACCGGGGACCAAAAAAAAGAAAAAAGAAGAACCGGTTTTTGATTGATGGGGTAAAAAGGAATGGTAAAATCAAAGGCATATCAATTCTAACATACATTGTTCAATATAATGACTACTCTATTTTTCCAACCAGCAGTGAGTAGGATATTTAGCCTTTATATTTTAGCTACCGATACCACAAATATTTAACATATTTACTAAGAAAGAAAACTAAAATTAAAGAAAAATTTCTTTTTCTTTGGACTTCAGAATGCTAATGTGTCAAGGCGGTGTTGGTCCTAACTATTCCCGACATAGTCAAAGAGGTTTATAAGGAACAAGACAATGAATACAAATAAATGAATAAGTAGCCATATTATGGGTTTAGATATATGTCTCAACATTGTATTATCTATGCCACGACATCGTAAGTTCTTATAAATGATAATTATGTAACCCCACTACAACTTCCTATTATATAATGTGTCTCCATTTCCTATAAAATGCAATAAAACCATTGCGCCATACCTAGTTGTTATATTGAAATTGATCATTGTTAGATTGTTCTTGTTCTATAGCTAAATTTAGTTGTTCTATTGATGCTTAGATGTTTCCTAACAATATAAACCCTGTAGTTATAAGACCTAGAAATGCATCCAAAACTGTTTCAAGCTCCAAGATTTCAACCAAAAAACTGATAATCATGCCCACCCCTAACCAGCCTATGGTTAGAAATAAGCAGTATATGGATGATCACAAAAGAGATTAAATTCACTAATCTGCCAAGTGACGTTCACAAAGAACTCAAGAGAATGTTTAGTAGCAACTGTGTATTCTAAAGTCTTATTACAAGAATCATGCAAGTTGTGACCATAAATAATATCCTTAGGCCATAGAATATGCAAAAACCTAACTAGAAAACAATAAGAGTCTTTAAGCTACTAAGACTCCCACTTGGAGATGTGCATGCAGGCTCCTTAGCATGTCACCTTAGTCTTACTTGCAAGTCTTAGGCCCTTTTGTCCTATAAAACTGTAGAATAACTAAGACAACAACAAAATAAAGTAACATGGTTAGTCTAGGTCACTTAGTGTCTTCAGCACATCCCAAAACCTTATTGTACACAACATGGCTTTGGTGCATGCACAATGGGGTGTATGTGCACACTAAGGTGCACATGGTCATGGATTTTAAGTATATTGGTCTAAGGTGTGGAATCATTCAATTCCATCTCCTTCCAGCTCCTTGTGTTGTTGTGAGCTTTATGATCCTTCACAAGGTCCTCAATGAGCTAGTGGAGCACCAACGTAGGCTCCATAGCCTTAGCCTTTGTGATGAGGTCTGTGGTGATTCTTAAGTGCATGCTATGCTCCACGTTGGCCAAATTTCCATCATCTCCCCCTTCCTCAAATAGATTCATTCTCAAATCAGAAACACTATCAAACAAAGACAAATCAACAATGTTAAATGTTTTACTAATGTTGTACTCACCTAGTAAACCAAGTTTGTAAACATTGTCACTGATTTTTTCTAGCACTTAAAAGGGTCCATCTCCTTTAGGATGTAATCTGGTCCTTCTTTGGGGAGGAAATCTTTCCTTTCTCAGATTTATCCAAACCCAATCTCCTAACTCAAAGACTACTTTTTCATGTCTCTTGTTAGCTGATTAAGCATATTGTTGGGTCCTTTTCTCCAATTTCATTTGAACCTCCTCATGAAATTTCTTCATGAAGGCAGCCTTATATGTACCATCAACACTAGAAAACTCATTAGTAAGGAAAGGCATTAAGTCCATAAGGTTTGGAGAATTAAAGCCATAAATTATCTCAAATGGTAAAAATCTAGTAGTAGAAGACATAGCCTTTTGTAAGCAAACTTTACATGTGATAAATAATCCTCCCAAGTTTTAAGATTTTTCTTGATACTGGCTCTCAACAAAGTAGCTTCAGTTTGGTTGGTTATCTCAGTTTGTCCATCAGTTTGTAGATAGCAAGTTTTGGAAAATGGGAGCTTAGTTCTTAACCTACCCAATATAGCCCTCCAAAAGTGGTTGAGGAACCTATCCGAGACAATGGCACTTGGCATTGCATGTAGTCAAACCAAGACCTAGAAAAACAAATCCACCATATGAGTTGCATCATCTGTCTTGTGGCATAGAATGAGGTGAACCATCTTAGAAAGTCTGTCCATCACAAAAAAAAACATATTTCCTTTCCTTGAAATTAGAAGTTTTACAATAAAGTCCATGGAAATGTCAATCAAAAGGTGTGAAGGACTAGATAATGGAGTATATAAGGCTTGAGAAGTCCGTTTTAACCTTGTCATTCTACAAGGTATGCACTTCTCACAAACCCTCTCCACATCACCTTTGTAGGGCAAATAGAAATGTTCCTTCTAGGTTTCAAGAGCCTTGGTGACATGAAAGTGTCCCATGATACTCGCACAGTGTGCCTTCTTCATAAAAAATTCCCTTAGGGAACCTTAGGGTGCACATAATATATTTTTCTTCAAGCAATATCCATCTTGTTGACAAAGCTTCCCAAAAGACTTCTTAGCACAATGGGTATAGATTTCACTAAAATTAAGATCCTTTTCATACAAGTCCTATAAGAATTTAAACCCAAGTAATCTAGTATGAAATGTAGCAAAGAAATTATACCTTATTGACGAGGCATTTGCCATTATATTCTTTTTACTTTGCTTGTACTTAATAACATAATGAAAAAAACTCAATGAACTCAACCTAGCGAGCATGTCTCTAGTTTAATTTACCTTGTCCCTTTAGGTGTTTTAGTAACTTTTGATCAGTGTGAATTACAAATTCCATGGGCAACGAGTAATATTGCTCAGTCTCTAAAGCCCTCAGCAATGCATACAGTTCCTTGTCAAAAGTAGGGTAATTCATATTATAGTCTTTTGGGCAGCAAGCTTGCAATGGTCAGATAAGACTTCTAATGAAGTCAAAATCTCTAGTTAAATACCTCAATTAGTATAATTTAGTATAATCAAGCATGCTTAGTAAGGGTTAAATGGTTCTTGGTTTGTTTTAGCACCAAAGTGTCAATAGGGGAAAAACTATTATTTTCTGCACGTTGTGTCGATAGGTTAAAGCTCATAATTTTTTTATTTTAGACCCAAGTGTCAAGAAACCAAGAAGTAGGACTAAATTGTCCAAGACTAATGACACTATTCGAGCATGGGGTCTTCTAGAAAAAATGAAAAAGTTGGAGAAAACTTAGAGGGGGCATGATTTTTAAAGAAATTATACTAAATTTGGGGCTGTTGGGCATAAAAGCCTGGCGCTGTTGCTCCAGTGTAATTTTACCGAAGCACTACTACTCAAAGTAATATTATTGGGTGATGTAGCACCACCAGTGGAGCTGTGACGTCACATTTTAACTAGGTAGCCTTCCAAGCAAGGACTCTGAAAGTGGGGGCAAGGGGTCCTAAGGGTACCTACAGGTAAATGAAGCCTAATAGGCCCTTTGGACTCCCGTTTTCTCCTTGGAGCTAGGCAACATTGTTGAGTTTTCCAAATTTGTAAAGTGGACCTCCAGGGTGCCATGTTCAACCACAAGGGAGATTGAACTACAAGCATTACAATAGGCACCATTAGGCATACAAGGGGGTTTAGTGACCACTAGTGGCCTAGGTGAGGCTTCGAGCTCAAGGTTCGAGTGTAGAACCTAGGATACAACTGTAGCCTGAAACTGTCAAGCCGATGATTTACTTAACTAGTACTTTAACATTTCTAACCTAAACTCTTAGAATTAATAAAAACTTTATTGAACTATAGCCTGCACAAAAACTTCGTAACAACCCCTCAACTGGTGTTAGGCTCCTCGGTATCAAAGTCCACTTAAAAGTGACCCATATGGTGGGGTAAGAATTCATAGATTCTCAGTGAGGGATTTAAATACATGTGAAACAAAACTTAGAACAAGTATATACAACTTATATATGCAACTTAATGTGAGCTCAAATGTCCCGAGGTCTTAGCTAATGGCCATTAGAAAAGGTTTTGTTGTGCGAACCTACCTTAACCTAGTCCTACTAACAAGAATAAATTCTTGCTCTAACAAACTTAATTTGTTGTTTCTTACCCTTAATCACATTGTACAAGAGTTTACTTAATTTGGTGACCTATTTTATTAAGTTAAAATAGCTTAATCAAGGTGCTTAGAAGCATAAAACTTCTCTTACTTACCGCTCATAATCTTACTTAAGGTCCACTTTCTAACTTAGGCCTTATGTTTCTTCCTTGTCCAACCATTAACTCACCAAACAAATGTTTTAATGTCACTTTAGAAGTGGTTCTAGGACCCATTCAAAAGTCCCATACATTTTAGAAAGGTTCGGAAAAGCTAACTAAGGCATTGGGGAGTCCACAGGAAGCCTCAAATGTCAAACCTTAAAGGGGCGGCACTATATGGATGCATTACTTTTTGGCCCTTTGCTTGTTTCTTGCACCCTTCTCACTTCTCTTGGCCCACACCACCTTAAAATCACTTCTGTAATCTTCAAAATAATACCCAAGATGTAAAAGCATCATTTAGACACTTGAAAACACAAAAATCCCTTACCTAAATCAACTTGTAGGCCACAAATCCACAATGCACACACAAGCTCAAATCCTTCTAACTTGCACCGCAGCGTAGTAAACTTGCTCCAGCCTAGCAAAATTATTGCCAATGCAACAAGTACATATAATGTGATCCATAACTATTTGTTGGTGCAAGACACTAAACCCCTCTTTGGGCCATCTTTGCACACAAGCTAAATTAGCTTGAAATTCACCTTCATAAGCAAGAATCTAACTTAAGGATTGATTACCCAGCTTACCCAAGCCTTGAACAACACTTGAACAACTTCAAAAACAACCAAACACCGAGAAATGAAGCTCACCAAAGAAGAAAATGTGGCTATTTCCTTGTACAAGCTCAAGAAAGTCTCTTCTAGCCAGAATCATCCAAATTAAGATCAAAATTACAAACAACTAGTTGGGGCTCGGATTTAGGATTTTCTTGGCTAAAATTGACATGGGAGATGAAAAATGAGGGAGGTAACCAAGCCTCCAACCGATAACTTTCATCCTTTCTCCTTAGTGATGCACTAAACCCCTAGAAACTTAACTTGCGCTAAATTTGGACCTAATCTCACACACTTCACTAATTTTCTTTCTTTTATACATGAAATTGGACTAGAAGTCAAAAAAGCACTTTAAAATCTTCAATTCCTTAGTCCAATCTATTTATGAAAAAAATCGGGGTCTTCCTGGCAAAAATACAATTTTGTCCTTTTTTACTAAACTTACTCAAATGATTACATTACTTAATTCATTATACACTACCATGATAAAATCATAACTTTATGTGCAACTATGATATTTAAGCTTGGAAAATTACACTTACCATATTAATCTCGGTTTAGGTGTATGAGAGGACCATAATAGTCTCCCTACCTTTTAAATTTTAGTCCTCCAAATTTTTTTGCAACTGAGCAAATTTTTTGGGATATTGCTCCCCACATATCTTGCTTAGTTTCCCAAGTGGCTTCTTTTTCCACATGATTTGATCATAGGATCTTAACCATATGAATCCATTTAGTTCTCAACTTTGTCACTTGCTTGTCCAGAATTTTAATAGGATATTCATCAAAGGTAAGGTATTCTCTTATCGGGAGCTAAGGATGGAGATATTACTTGCCCCAGATCCAACAACCACTTTTTCAATTGACCTACATCGAAAACAACATGCAGGTGAAACAATTGAGGTAGTGGAGCTAACTTATGGGCCATCTTCCCCACTTTCTCAATGATTTTATAAGGGCCCACATATCTTAGGGCTAGTTTACATTTTTGACCAAATCTTGTCACCCTCTTCATACTAGATACCGTACCATTTATGTTATGTATGACTAGGGCAATTTTTCCAATATGTAGGTAATTTTGATTCGCACAAAGTGAGCCAGTTTGGTGAATCTATCAACTATTACTCACACAGAGTGATGTTAGTCCTGGATGTTCGGCAACCCACTAGGAAATCCATGGTGAATGGACCTAACTTCCTTTCAAGAAAAGTAAGACTCTGCAATGTACCTGCTGGCTTTTGATGTCTGGCCTTCAAAATTTAACAAGTTAAACACTTACTTACACATTTGGCTTTGTCCTAGTTAAAACCGAGCCACCAAAAGTTACTTTGCAAGACATTGTACATTTTGTTAACACCGAGGTGAACATCCAGCTTATTGTTATGTGCTTCTTGAAAAACTTGTTTCCCTAGTCCCTCCACATCGTGCACATATAATCTGTCCTCAGAGTGCAACTGTTCCCTCTTGTATCAAAACCATCTAATACAACACTATGTTTCTTTTCCACTAAAATCTTCTTTAGATTGAGGTTTTTGACTTTACTTAGCCATGTCGACTATATTTCTAGAGTAAGCACTAGGCCCTTCCCTTAAGTTTGCTAAATTTCATGCAAAATTGAAAACCACTCAGTGAGGCTTCCATCTAAATTATTTGGCACTTGATCCCTTAAAAGAATCACATTGGTGTACTTTATGCACAAGGAATAGCCACTACAATGCCTTTCCCAACACAATAGTTACTTTTGCAATCATAGTTCTTGATATACTCAAGCCAACACCTTTGTCTGATATTGAGCTCTTTTTTAGTAAACAAGTACTTTAAACTCTTGTGGTCTGTAAAGATCTCAAAGACCTTCCTAGAAGATAATGCTTCCAAAGCTTCAATGGAAACCATCCCACTTGCTCTAGGTTATGCATTGGATAATTTAAATTGTATGTCAATTTTTTTTCAGTAATTTCATTCTATATGGTACTTCTTTTTACAATTAGTAGACATTATAAATTATCATTGTCTTCTTTCTATAAATGCGAAATAATTTTTTTTAAGAGGATAAATTGTAAGGCAGGGGGCAAGGTATGTGTTTCTAAAACAGAATGGGTAAATTATATATTCCCTAAACATCAAGGCCCAAAATGTAATTAATCCCTTTATGAAAAGAATTTTTTTCAATCCATTAATAGAAATTTTCAACTATTGCACATAAAATTTTGCATGTTTCCATATTCTAACACATTATTTTGTAATAGAATTTTTTTTATAGAAAATGTAGTTTTTCAATTTCTTTTATGAGTTTTAAATGAGACCAAGTGGGTGTTATACTGTCTCCGATAATTGCATTATCCTATAAAATCTTGAAATAAGCAAATATATCAAATTAATTTATTTGAACTAATTAATAAAAAACTGGGGGGAAGATATGACATCCCTACCTTTGGATTGTAGCTTTGGCCTAAAAGCTTTATTGCAGTATTGTTGAACAAGATTTTAAAAGTTTTAGTGACTGTTTCAGAATCAAAATTCAGTTTAGGGGCAAAAGATTAAATTTAAAAATTTTTAGGCCAAATAGGGGTGTAAGCCTTTTTAATTTTATTTCTTACACTTTGAAAAAATAAATTTCTGAAAAAAAATTAGCAAGGTCTCATGTTTTGTTAAAATATCTATTATAATAAATAAATAAAAATTGTTCTCTTTTGACAGAAAAGGCCCAAGTGCCCAAGGCGCTTTCTATTGGGAACATGTAGATAACTACAGATGCCATTTGATTGGGTCAATGCCCTTGTTTGAAATGAATTGTACTAAGTAAAATATAGAGAAATAATATGTACTAAGATCTCAATTGATTTGTAATCTTTCATAGCGAACCGGTTTAGAGCTTAGTAGTTTAACAATGGTTTGGAACTTGCAAATAAAATGTATTAGAGGCACATTGAATTGTTTGTTTAGGGAGAATCATCCAGTGCTTAAGTTAGCTTGTTGGTTTATAATGATTAAGTGTATTATGAATAGTCATGATTGTGTACCAAATTGTGTCTTTCTACGTCCTTATATATGCTTAAAATATTCACATTGTGGAATGTAACCGCTTTATTAATGAATCAAATTATAAGCCTTATCTTGATGAATGAGTTAATCTCAATGGTTACCTATGGCTTATTTGCCTTTCCATGCCGATATCTTGTTGACATGCATCTCGTTGAGGGAGGATGGGCCCTTAGTCCACATTCCTATGTTATTTCTGTCTTGGGCTCGCTGTTAAGCTGTTTGGCCCTCTATGGTATTACCTTCACATATATAAATTAGGACTAAAATGCAGCTTACACTTCAGTACAAGCGGATGAGTGAAGTATCATTAATTTTTTATAACAAAACTATCAGTGAAGTAGATAAACCGGAATGCTGAATACCAATGGCTTGGACCAAAATTGCACTATCTGCTTCCACAGATACTGTTAGAAAGACTTAGGGATGTATCTCCAATGAAAATCCTTTGACGATCAAGTTCCAATGAAAACCCTTTGACGGTCATGTTTACTCTCCAAAACCAAATGTACTAACTATAAAATAGTAGGGTTTATTGTGTGTACCTTGAATGTGTTGTGAAAGTCTTCTTTTATAGGTGAGAGTGATAACCTAGGCTTTCCTGAAATGTAATTATATTGTACTCCTTGTAAGAATACTTTCTTATTAAATACATCATTTGATTGGGACTCATAATGAATTGAATTCCTGTGCAAACCAACCGTCATTATTAATGATGTGCTCAAAGAATCAAGTCCCAATATGGTATCACATGTCCCCTTTCATCAAAATAAGGAAGACAGGTTCCTACATTTTTAGTAGTCATTAATCACTACAACAAAATGGAATATAGGTGACATACTCTTACCAGCATTTTTAAAACAATATTAGAAAAGACATATTATTACCGACATATTTAAAAAAATTGCAGCTAAATAACTATTTAAGCCTGACAAGTTTCAAAATATACAGCTAAAAAACCCTTTTATGCGCGACATTTTTAAAAAATCATGGCAAAATATCTCTCCAAGCCCAACTAGTTTCAAAAAATAAAGCCCAAAATCCACTTAAGGCTGACTAGTCTGTAAAATGCAGCTGAATAATTGGGCTCATTAACCAAGCCTTATTGGGTCATATACCCAGCCAATTCTACCAATAAGTCAAAAAAAAAAAAAGAAGGGCAAGGAGAACGCGTAGGCTCTTTCCTCCTCCACCACTACCGCTCTATGCAACTGTCACTTCTTCATCCGCTAGCACTGCATCGATTCCTTTCACCACTGCTTCATCTGCTCTTCCTGCCACCACTGTCGTTCACTCATCAGCTACCTCTAGTTGTTCCGTCGAGTTAGTTGTGCTACTCAGTCCTTCAGAGGTCTATCTGAATCTCTCCATTCTCCGCAGTTCCTATTTTAGATTCCTTTGATATGGAGTGTTATTAGGATTGTTACTCGACTTAATGTTGCAATGTTGACTTATTTTTTTGATTGTTTCGAAGAAATTTTGGTTTATTGATTTTGATGATTTGTTCATCTGATTTTGTGCTTGTTTGCCTACAGAGACCACTACTTTGAGAAGTCACACGCAGAAGCATTGTTTCAGAAACTATGAATATCGGCATTAGGTGAGGTGTTGTTGAAGTATTATTGATCATCCAATTTGCTATATTTTAATAACTGTGCTTTCACATAATACATTACAGGGATAGCTGAGATTATCTAAGTTGCCCAGTTTGGAGAGGCTTGATTTATCAACTAACAAGCTCACCGGGATGCTTCAATATAGCTTTCCAACTATTTGCAATAGGCCGGTAGCTGCAAATCTATTAATTAATAATTTCTCTAGGACAATGGATGGTTGCTTTGATGCCTACAACTGCCTCAAGTATCTTGACTTGAGCTCGAACAAGTTCACCGGTGGAATATGGTTCGGAATGTCAAGTCTTTTGGAGTTTTTAGTTTTTGAGAATTATTTTTCTAGTTCAATTTCGGCATCAACTTTCAAGTAGAATTGCAACCTTAAGGTGTTGGCGACAGTTCATGGAAACAAAACCCAATTTGGTCAAAAAATAATGCGATTGGCCCATCGTGGCATGTTTGTGACAACAGAAACAAAAAGAACTTTGAACATGTAAATGGATAAGTCCTAAAAGGATATTATTCTTTCCCTGTCTGAAATTTGAAGGCTTCATTTTCTTCTAAAAATTTGTCGTTTGATTTATAGCTTCTCCTTTTCTTTTTTTTCTTTCTCGTCTTATGTCAATTTTCCATCTGTCTTCCCATTTATCACCTCAATTTTTGTCTACTGGCTTAAGTGAAAATTTTGCATGGAACTTTGGTGTATGCTGATTTTTATGCATATGACATGTGTCATTCAATTAGTTTTTTTATTGAATCTAGCTATGTCACAGTATTTTCATAGGAATTATAGTTATTCTAGCGTAAGTCCTGCTAATTAATATAGTACTTGTTGAAATATTCAATTAATAGCATGAGATATTAAATTAATATATGCGGGACAGTTTTGAAGGAAAAGGTTTATAAAGTGAAATATTCAATTAATAGCATGAGATGAGGTTGTTGTATGACATCACATGGAAATCATGGCCATGTGCTTGTTGTTTTTTTGCTTTAGCTTCTCAATCGTTTATTCTGCAATCAAACAAAAACAATTTAATTTAGTGGTTCAAACATAGGAAAAAATTAAGTACTTACTTCTCTAGTTCTTTCTATCCGTAAATGTAGGGGTCTTATTTTATTAGTAAAATTGGCCCCTAGTCTCTATCTTGTTGGATATTCATCCTAAATCTTTTATTTTCAGTTGCTTATAGTTATTTCTTGTGACGCTTGTAGTTATTTCTTGTGGTCCTCATTTACCATGCTTTGTTTTGTCCATTTTAGAGCACTACAGAGATACAATGGCTAAGCTCTCTTCTTTATTGGTTGGTGGATTCGGCAAAAGAAAGCATATACTTTGGAGTTCTGTTTAGCTTTTTCAACGAAATAAACTCAAGGTATGTGGGGCTTGTTTGTGTTTTTCTGCTGTTTCTAAATCAAGTAACTCTTGTTGCTTTTTCTTTTCCTTTGTTTTTAAAGATGGCTTTTCGGTTCTCATTTTTTACCAATTAGAAATGATTTTGTTGTTTTTATGGGTATGTTGCCATTGTTTGTTTTCGGGTATGTTTAATATTCAAAGCTTCTGGGTGGGGAAAAGGTTGGATGGATGTTACACTTATTTTACACTTTTGAATTTGAACTTATCACTGACATATGAGTAACTGAACTGGAAACCTTTTGAAATAAAATACATAGAAGCATGTTAGACACAACCCAAAAAGGCTTATGATTGAAAATTTTGTCTTTTCCTGGTAGTTAGTGGCTGGAAAAGGTGATTTTGTGGCTCCAATATAAGCAATGACCACAAAGTACTCAATCAGTCTGCGTCTAGAAATTTTAAAAGCCCCTCCTAGCTAGCTCTTCTTACTGAGATCGGTAGCTAAAAGTATACATGGGATCAGTAGCCAGAATATTATTTTTGTGAATTTTTTTTTGGGCCTGAGAGCTGCTGGCCTTTCTTTCTATTTCACAACTCTTGGAACTATTGCTTCTGTTGCTACTTGTTTGATTGTTGGTAATAACGTATACATCGCATCAGTAGGTATAAGTGAATCTTTTTTGGGTACATAGTGCTTTTTATCTTATGATCTTCTTGTTAATTTTGAGCAGCAAACTGACAAAATTGACATAGAGACCCACAATTAGTCAATTCCTAGAGCCTATTCTAATCTAGGTAAAATAAAGCTAACTTAATTTGCTCTATGCTGTTTTGTCGAATTTTTTGTTTAGGTTACTGAGTTTTTGCAAATTGAACAGCAAACTTGAAGAGTTGACTGTGGGAGACCTTGACAAACTAAAAGAGTCAAATAGACGAAGCTCATTCACCTATCATAGCAAGAAAGGTAAGTGCAGCTACAACTAGTCAATTGACATCCAAGTCTGTCCTCACTTGGCTAATTCTAATATGTGGAATTAACATGGACTGATTGTGAGATGGCATGCTTGATGGATAATTATATTGGAATTTTTATGTTAAACCTGATTAAGAAAATCATTAAAATATATTGAGTAACAAATGATTTGCTTTCCTATTTTGGTCTCCCTAGATTTATGTGCTCTAAATTTTCTTTTCCTTAGATTTATTTGCTCTAAATTTTGCTCTAAACATCTATCTTCCCATTTATCAGAAGAAGAAAAAGTCTAGGAAAAAGAAGATGTTCCATGTTGACGAGTAGATATCAAGTAGAAGGCTTCAAGGAAAATCCCTTTTACCTTAATTGCATCGATTAACATATCATTGGTTGCTCAATGTGGGTGCTTCTGGAACTTATTTTTCTGCAATTTTTATTGATATTTGTCTAACAAACTCCATTGTTATTTGTTTTGATCTACTTGTCTGACACTTCTCAATATTTTTTTTGTAAATTTTGGGCATTGATGCAGTATACTTATAGAGCTTTTGGAGATGGATGTGTACTTATAGAGCTCCAACTTTTAGTTTTACTTTTACTTCTTAGTATATGTTTAGATTTGAGTACTCAAGGTATGACTACAACAATAAATTTCAATATGTATGAAAATCACATCTTTCATATCTAGAGTTTTTATATGTATGAATTTGTTGTATTTTCTACTAATTAAAAATTTTCATTATTTAATATGAATTTTGTTGCAATTTACATTGATGGTAATAATATAGTATTTTGGCCTCCTATTAAGAAATAGATGGACAACAATATACAAGAAGGGAAAACTAATATTTTAGCTAGCCTTTAATAGTACTATTTTGTTACAAAAATGTTGAGAAATTTCATTGTCCTAGGAATATTGCTGAAGTTTTTCTAATACAGTACATTAGTGACGTTTTATAGGGAAAAAAGCTACTAAATATAGTACTTTTATCAATGTTTCTTGTGAAAAATGTCACTGATTATTATACTTTACCTGTATTTTTAAAATGTAAGAAAATACCTTAAATTTTTACTAATGTGTTCCTAAGTTACATTTTTTGTGACGTTTATAAATATTTGGTAGAGGTCTTCCAACATTTTGGAAATGCTAGTAAAAGTAAAAAAAAATGCCGCTAATGATTGCTTTAGTTGTAGTGAATTATGAAATAACTCCTTATTAAGGAAGTTAAGTGAAACAACATTGATAGCCAAACGCTATCGCCTCTATCTGGCCATCATTTGGCGCCGTCTGTGGGAACCCGCTCTGAGATCGCCGTCGTTGAGACTCGGCGTTCTAAGGACAAGGGGCTCCCGAAGTCCCCGTCCGCGCCTGAGATACAACCNNNNCAGGCCGTTGTTGAGGCAGCCATGCCAGGTGAGTTCAGAGTACCTCGGTTGGAGATTTATGATGGCTGTACTGATCCGCAGGCCCACCTGACGAAGTACAGACGTAGCATGATAATGCACGGTGCTGACGACGCCACCATGTGCAAGTGCTTCGAAGTCACCCTCATAGGGCCAGCCACGGCGTGGTACAATTCCTTGCCTCCAGGGACCATCACTGAGTTATAGGAATTGTGCACAGCCTTCACCCAGCAGTTCATTGGGAGCAGACCTACTGCGAAGATGCCTGTCCAGATGTTCGACATAGAGCAGAGGAACGGAGAAACCATCCGAG
>KK899868.1:124563-148397 GCA_000696445.1 Aquilaria agallochum | reverse complement strand
CAGGAGTTCGGAACTCGAGTAGAGCCTTAATTTTTTCTGGGTTGGCGTCAATGCCTCTTTCTGATACCATGAACCCAAGGAACTTTCCCAAGGTTACTCCGAAGATGCACTTTTCGGGATTAAGGCCGATCCCGAAAGCTCTGAGGTGGTGGAAAGTTTCCTTTAGATCTGCGACGTGGTCGCCAGGCAGTTTGCTTTTGACTATCATGTTGTCTACATATACTTCCATGTTTCTCCCTATTTCGTCGTTGAAGACCTTGCTCATCAACCTCTGGTAGGTGGCTCCTGCGTTTTTTAGCCCGAAGGGCATCCTGATGTAGCAGTATGTTCCTCCGTCGGTGATGAAGGCGATTTTTTCTTCATCTTCAGGGTCCATCCTTATTTGATGATACCCACTGAAGGCATCTAAGAAAGTGAAGAGCCCATACTCGGCAGTTGAGTCTACCAATTGGTCTATCGGTGGGAAAGGGTATGAATCTTTCGGGCAAGCATCGTTCAAGTTTCTGAAGTCGATGCACATCCGGAGTTTGCTGCTTCCTTCTTTTGTGCCAACTACCACNATGATGGGTTGGTTTGGGACTTTTTTCCCGAAGGTGTGCTGGCGAAGGAGGCCTTTGGGCTTGAGCTTGTTGCGGCCACCTTCGGTCTATCTGTTATGTCATTTCAGCCACAACAGAACGTTGAAAGTCACGCAGAAAGCTCATGGTTATGACCAAAGGATGATCTTCCTCAGGCGTGGAAGTCCCTGGAAGGGCTTGCTCAGTGGCTGGTCGGACTTCAGGCGCGGATGGGGACCTCGGGAGTCCCTTGTCCTTAGAATGCCGACTCTCAACGACGGCGACCCGAGGATGGGTTCCCACAGACGACGCCAAATGATGCCCTGAGACATCTTCGCTGGAAGGCATNTGGGTGAGGTCGTTCTTTGACATGGCCGCCCTTCTTCGGGAGTTATGCTCGTGCTTTTGGGGGGTTCCCTTGTTCGGAGGTTCCACCTTCGGGGAGATTCCCTTCTGTTTGCGATAGCTCATCCGAAGGCGATCCGTTCTGTCCCTCGAGGGAGCCGGCACCATCTTTGCGATCCCTGGCGTTCTTGCCGAAGTTCCAAGTTCGGGGTGCTTGGCTTCGTTCCTACCGAGGTTGGTGATGGTGCCTCTTTCGGGTGACGCCAGGCTTCCTGATCATACTTTCGACAGGAAGTACGCACTGGGAGAGGAGATAGTCCTTCGGCTATCACTAATGTCTTGCAACCTAACATAAATTCTCAATCAAATACCAACATGCTTTAATATCAGCATTTGAAAGAGCTCTAAGACCAACTTATCCTATAGTCATAACAAATCAAACAACAATATTAGCACCACTTTGACAGTATTAAGTCAAACACACTAGACACCTCAGTTACATAAAATGAATGAAGCAAATGATATGAAGATGAGATAGGGGATCAATGTGAAGCTTGTGAAGCCAAAGGACTATCATCACCTTCAAACACACCATCCACAGTTGATGCCAGGAGCTCAGTTAACTATTTCATCATCTCATTTTTTATAGGCTGTATTCTCGCTGTTGCATCAAAATTCTTCCCCACAAGTTGATTAGTTGAACTTTCTGTAAGTTTCCTTCAAAAGCCTAACAACAAAAGTTGGATTATGAGCCCTAAATAGAAAAACAAAATCAAGAGAGGAGGCTAACCTTATAAAGGCTAAAAGCCTAACAATAGGTGGCCCTTCATGAGGCTACATGATTAGAAGGAAGGCTGACCCTATCAAGCCTAATAGCCTAATAGCAAGGGGCCTTTCATGAGGCCACACAATCAGAAGGGAAGCTGACCTTACGAAGGCTAAAAACCTAACAGCCAGAGGCCCTTCACAAGGCCA
Source organism: Aquilaria agallochum (assembly GCA_000696445.1). Taxonomy (NCBI): domain Eukaryota; kingdom Viridiplantae; phylum Streptophyta; class Magnoliopsida; order Malvales; family Thymelaeaceae; genus Aquilaria; species Aquilaria agallochum. The sequence continues at coordinate 146,520 of KK899868.1, read as the reverse complement.
TATAACAAGAAGAGAGGCTAACCCTATAAGGCTAAAAGCCTAACAGCAAAAGGCCCTGAACGATGCCACATGTTAAGAATGGGTACTAACCTTACAAAAACTAAATGCCCTAATAAGTCAAAGGCCCTAAATGAGGCCATACGATAAAAAGGGAAGAGCTATGAGCCCCAAATTGAAAAAATCAAAAGGGAAGGTAGGCCCAATGACTGCGAACCCACAATAGAGGCCAAGACTTACGCGACACCTAACTTAAACCCTTAAGCAAAGGGGCAACAATCCCTACGAGGCAATAAGCCCAAAAAGCTAAAGGTTTAAGTTAGAAATTTTAAGCGGCCATGTCATGACTAGGTCTAATAACAACCGAAAGGCTCGGAATGAGGACTTTTGATGACAAAATAAGGCCGATCCAACAAAGACTACAAGTCCAAAAATACCCAAATTATGCAAAAGAAAATGAGGCCAATATGACTATTAAAGTCTAACTTAAACCTCCAGAAAGGGTGTGACAAACCCCAAAATATCCTAAGGGCCCCACAAGTTTAAGTTAGAAATATAAGGTCTGAAGATGATGGATCCTAAAATGTTTAAGCTATGAGCCCAAAGATTAGAAAATTCTACAATACAAAAAAGCTTACATGCATAAATTTTTTACCAATGAATGGAAAATGAGCCAATAAGCTAGAAAGATAGAGTTTCGTAGACGAAAGATTGTAAAAAAGGACAAGTTATCCTAGGAGCCTAACTATGGCTCATGAAGTGGAGGCAAAGCAAATAGAGTAAAACGAACACTAAAGCCCTAAAAAAAACTTTGAGATACGACTAAGTGTAACAAAGGCTTAGGACACAAGGATAACTGGATGGAGATCAATCCTGAGGCCTTCCGAGTGCAAGGTAACCACAAAAGGATGACGTTTTCACAAAACGGAGGAAGATTCTGACAAGAAAAATAGATCTCTAATACATAAGATTTCCTTACATGATATCTTCACAGCATTATAAACAACATCAACAAGTAAACAAGGGTAGGTCGATAAGTGCGCAGACATCATTTTAAGGCCAAATCTCCCAAAGTGAGGCCTTTCATCCTAAAAGACCCACAAAGTAGTTAGCGATGACAATCAATCTTCACTAAGGTGGAAATAATAAAACCAAATGAAGTCATCAAATAAGGCCAAAACAACAGTGCAAGGAGAGGTTGAACGACTCCAAAGAAAGAACAATGGACAAAGGACCCTGCAAAGAGCAAGAATTGATGCAAAACACAAGGACTAAATCCTGATGCACAAAGGGATGTGAGTTGCCAACTAATGGCTATATACCATAAAGAAGTCAAATTAAAATACAAGCTCAAGGAGACTATTTGTCCTGCAAAAGATGATTTCATAGGAAGAAACCCTTGAAAGCTACAAGCGCAAAGAAGCATCTAGAAAAAGCTTCCAAAAGATTACCCTTAGTTATTGTCAGAAAAGCTAACACTAAAGACTTTGTGCATGATGAGCCTCCATCTACTGGGCAATGCTAAAGACTATAAGAGACATGGGCTCTTATAAGCACATTGGAGGTCCTGACAATTACAAAGCATTGTAAGCTATAGGCCCCCATGGATCAGGTAGAAAGCCTAACAAGAAGGTCAAGGAACACCTTGAAGATTCTTAACAGGAGCTCAAAAATCTTTTGACAATCAAACAAATCTAAAGTCCTTTCGTTAAATGAGAATTGAATATTCTTACAAAAGGAAGATCGTCTGAAAAGAGCATTACGCCCATAAGAGGATGGTAAGGCCTAATGAATCTAAATTGGAAGAGCAGCCCTAATAAGGCTAAATAGAAGAAAATAATGCTACACACAAGACAAGAAACATGCATTCTTTACCCAGGCTTGATGGAAGTCTCGCTTTCTCCAAGACCTTGAACAAAAGAATGTCCAGATTGTTTTTTGATGCCTTGGATAGATACAGGGTCACATCTAATGATAAATGATACAACTACTTCTCGAGTTCTCTACTTTATGAAAATTGATACCCCGATTACACTACTAGATCTAAGGTTGTATCCCCTACATGAGCCCCTTTGAGTGAGTAGATCAATGATACATAGGGACCATAGAAAAGGCCCAGCACTAGCCTGCATAGGCCTCGACCTATCGGGGGAATACTTGACATAGTGTCAAGTATCGTCAACTCTTCTAAACCTTTTGAGGTCTAAGCCCAGAAGTTTGTAGATGCCTGATCTTCAAATTTGAAGCACTAGAAAAGATTGCAATCTTTCTTTCCTTTGAGGCTGATTTTTTTTTAGAACATCGATCCCATCATAGAAGGTTATTTTTGCTAATAGGGCCACTCCATTAATTGGCCTTGTTTTGGTCTAGAAAATAGGGAATACAAAAGTCTTCTGAAGCCATAATGCTCTTTATAAGCAACTTGATTGAATGCAACATAAGCTTCTCCCTATAGTAAATGGTGAATTCAGCTATCCAGATGAATCCCCAGGGAGGAGTATTCTCTACATATGTAGAGAACCTAATTATTATTAGGTTGTTAGGTCCCATACCTGATTTATGAATAAAGGCCTAATGAAGCCTATCAGATTTAGAAACTATGGAGCATGCCCACAAAGTCCACATACTAGTTATATATACTGGGAGTATCTCTCTCACTTTACACTACGACTCTTCTAACTTGAGCATCGAAGGGGTCTCCCCTAGGACACACCTGGGGTGCTTTTCTAGTGCTCTTTTGTTTCTTTGTATGCAAGTAACCATATCTGGCTAGCAATCAAGGATCTCCCCCATTCTTGAAACCCTTAAGTAATTTGAGTATCAAAGTACACGTAGGAACTTCAAAACAACACACATCAATACATAAAAAAGATATATCCAATAAAAAAATGCACATAAACTAATTAAAAACACAACACAAAAAAAAAAAATTCAGAAAAACTAACAGTAATCCCACATAATTGAGCTGAGAATAGGATGTTTCTCTTTTTTTTGTCAGTTTCTTTTGTTAAAAAACTACAATTAGTTTTTAAATCTTTTTCAGGCCTCAGTGTTTTCTCTAGTTCATCTCACCTATTAACACATATATCATGCATAGGGATGGCAAAATCTGACCTAACTTGATAACCTAGTTCAACCCACCTAAACCCAAGCCGACCTAATCTGATTTGACTAAAAAAATCAATGGCCCGAGCACGATTTTACCCAACCCGAACTCAACTTGAACCCAATTGAAATGAAACCTGAAAAAACCTAAACCCAAATCAGCCAAACCTGGGACTAACTTAACCTAACTTGAGCTGACTCGATAAATAAACCTGACGGTACCTGATCTTTACCATTACCCTAAACTTTAACTTTACTCTTTCATTACCTTCCAAATTTAGTAAGTCTCATATATAGGGGCTTCTATATTTAATAACTAAATTTTTTAAGACTTTTATATTCAGTAAGTCTCATATTTGGGAGGGTAACTTCCATAGTTAGTAACTTTTATTTTTTTGGACTTCCATACTTAATAAGTCTTATATTTGAGAAAGGGATACCATTTTTACACCTTTTTTTTTAGATTTTCATATTTAGTAAGTCTCATATTTTAAGAAGGGATTTCCATTTTTAGTAACCTTTAATTTTTTTTAAAGACTTTTATACTTAGTAAGTTTCATGTTTGGGGAAGGGCTTCCATGTTTAATATGTCCCATATTTGGGTTCTTCCAAAACAAATAACTTCTATGTTTAGTAAGTTTAATGATCTTGGTAGGCAATTGTCAAAATTGTAAAATTTAATTCAAAATTTTTTAGTATAGTGCAATAAGGTACATAAATTTTCAAAAAAAATTAATTTCAATCACTCATAATAATTACAACGTGGGTTCCTACATTTTTTAAATCTTTACATTTTCACCCAAAATTTTTAAGATTTTACAATTTAGTAACTAACAGTGAATTGTAGTTGCATTTCATAGCAATGTCATTGATAAATTCATTGAAATAAGTGCATAGAAAAATTGTCATAGTATGTATCTCGACAATAGCTAGGTGAAGGTTTCAATGGCCTGTGCAGTGATAGTTGAAGGGTATGGGTCTAGAAAAACAATCAAGTATTATAAAGTATTACAAATAATGTTAAATAACCTAAATATGTAGTAAACTATATTGAAGAAAATTTTTATAAATTTTTTTACTTAAACATACTACAAAAATAAAAATTAATTTAAATTAAATCACACTAAAAAAATTGAATTTTTTAATATAAATTTTAACAAAAGTTAAATCAATTTTGTTATTTCAACTTATGCACGAAGAACCTGAGTGGACCCAAAGGTTAACCCAAATCTAGCTTGAAACTTGACCTGCATTGAACTTGAATCCAAATTGACCTAACCTGACCCCACCCAACCAATCTGAACTCGAAATCAACTAGGCCAAATAATCTAACCTGAACCCAAATTCACACTAACCTAATTAGACTCGAACATGAATGGTTTGAGCCAAATCTGATCCGGCCTACCAAATTGCGATCCCTAATCATGCATCCATTCCAAAACTCTGCTTCACTTTGTTGATCCACTTAGGTTGATCTTTTTTTTTTCTAGTTTAATTATATGCTTGGACTTCAATATTTAAGTATTGTTTGATTTTGGACCCTGACTTCTGGTTTGTTCATAAAAACTCTCTGACCTTATTAGAACATTCCATTTTAGCCTTTTTTTTGTACGAAAATCATTATGTTGGACGTAAAATGCCATGTTAGCATGTCAGCATAGGATTATAGAGGAAAAATATATTTTAACCACTAAAAACATTTTTTTTGGCCAAAGAAACCTTGAAACTTTTTCATCTAATGGTCCAACCATCATCTTCACAGCCACCATACTTTATTCCCTCTTTAGTCACCACTGAGTTAGCTAGCCTTGCTTCCCTTCTCTCTATGCACCTACACATCATGTTCATTGCCGTCAACATCATCTTTGACATCAACGCTGCCATCATCTTCATCCGAGCCATTGGATCTTCGCAGATGGGCCCTCGTCAGTAAGAACAAAATGTACCCAGTCCCTAAACAGCATGTACATGTAATTTATTCTGCCAAAATTCATGGTAGAAGACAAAATCGAATTATAAATGGAAACTCCAAATCACTCAAAGAGCACTTTAATCTCATGTTGCAAGACGGAGATAGGAAAAGCCCTATCTACTTCAAAACTGAGAAACGGCAGATTAGACATTCATCTCATATAAAACAAAAATTTTCATTTAGTAATCAATTACTTATATCCATCAACCAAACATACCACATACCAAGCATGTAAACTCACAATTTATCATGTTTTGAAATAGTGTACTAAGGACAAAAATTTCGATGCAAAAATAGCTTCCATAGACCATAATCTACTAGCTTGATCATGAATTGCAAAAACAATTAAAAAGATTAATTCCACATAAGTGAATGGTATAAAGGATCACTTACTTAAACTCAACTTAAACACTCAAGAACCAGAAAGTAACAATCAACTTCATCCAATTAATCCATGCTTAACAATATGACTTAGAAAATGATTTAGCATAAAAATTTGAAAATTTTTTTAAAAAATGTAACAAATTAAGAGCTTAAGCTACCCACCCCCAAACACTTAAGATGTACATTGTACTTAATGTATAAGCAATCAAGGTATTAATAAAAAAAATATTGTGTGGGCTAAAAGAAATTGATACCACTTTGAAAATTTTGGTTGCTTGTTGCACAAGCTATAGTTCTAGAAGTACTAGAAAAATTGTAGCCTTGGGTTCAATAGATAAAAAGTTATTAAAAAAACAAATAAAATCATTATAACATGAAAATAAAAATATAATCCATAACCAAATGACAAAAATAAAATTTGAAGCAAACCAAAATTAAGGATAACTGATACCCCAAATTGTATTAGCTAAATATAAAGCAATAATAGAAATAATATCTATAAATGCTACTTGTGTAAATACTAAAAACATTGTCCTATTGATGATAATTAGACATCACTAACTGGTGTATTAATCGTCCATGGTAGTCTTGTAGGATTAATGGTTATAGTGGTTGTCATCTAACTAGTGGTCATCTCCTTAGAACCATCAGTAGCTCTAATGGCATTAGTGTGCACAGCTGCATCTTCCCTACACTCAATGATTGCAAAGACCTTCGCCGTCAGCTTACTAGCTCTCTTTAACTGTTGCTCTTGCTTCTAACTCTTAATGCCTCAAGTAGCTCCAGCTTAGTCCCTCTCTTCTGCTTCTACTCTTCCTGAATGTCCAAGGGTATCTCAAAGTAGTCATAAGAATCCTCACCCTCACCCTCTAGACTCTAGGAATCACTATCGTCGTCTCGGCAGGTGAAGTAGTATGGCATGGGCTAGCTTAATATACATGAGGATGATGTGAGCTTATGCCGAAAATACTTCCAAACTCCAAATTACCTTCCTGGAACACAAAGATATGCAACCAAACAATGGAGAAAAAAGAAGACTAGTATAGAAGAAAGAAGAAGGAATAAAAAGAAATAGATATGATAGAAGATAATGAGAAGAAAAATAAGACATAATGCATTAAGTGCCAAAAAGCTTAAGTTGAATTAAAGAGAAGATATATGCACAGAGCAATCTGTTTTTTGAATTATGTATACAACATTCATTCTTTCATCCTTTTATAATGTACTCTAGGCCTTAAAGAGTGTGAAATACCTAACCAAAATGAAATAGAAGTATAAACTAGGTAAAACTCCTAGTTTGACTAGAATTAGTTCCTAAATTACACAAATTTACCCATAATGTGTGTCCTTTGCATATTTGTGCAAAACATGCATCAAAATATGTCCTAAACATGCAAAAAAACATAATCATGCTAGAGAAAATGAACATAGCTAGTTCAAAACTAAAAGAAAAAATGCCTGAACCCCTTTGTGTGCCCTAGCACTCCCTCCATATGTCTTAGGTGTGCCAAAAGGTTTTTTTGGGATACCTAGCTTCATTTGTTACCACCTCATAAAATGGGAGAATTACAAGTGTGTCATAATGGCTAAAAACCATTATATTGTGTAATTCTCACCATAGTGATTGAAGCGTGGGGGGTAAAAGGCATGATCAACACCTCCTTAAAAGTGTTCCAANGGGGGAGGCAGCCAAGACTTGATAATTAGTCAAAAATGTTGGGCACATGTGTACCAATGAGTTTAAGACAAAGAAACCATAATTAGTGAGAAAGAAAATGACATAGAGCAAGGTTAAGCATGTTTAAGTGTGTTTTGTGCCCTTAAGCTCATTTATGGCCATTTAAGTGGCCAAATCATTTATTCCTCTCTCATTTTCGTCCTCCTCCAGCCCAAGAACACAGCCACACTTCCTCCATAGCCACCACACCTTCAAACTTGCAATTGATTGAAATTGAAGGCAAAAGAAAGCAATTGGAAGCAAACTAAACCTATTGCTTGAGTACTTCAAGGATTAAGCTTCAAATTCGGCCTACTCACTTTGGTAAGGGTCTTGCTCTCATGAGTTGTTTTCTATAATTTTCAAACATCCATAGAGCTAGGGCTAAGCTTGGAAGAGAGCCATGAGCTTGATGAACCAAGCTTAGTGAGGAGAGTGCACTTATTGAAGGTTTTGTGACCTAGTGTGAAGTGCACAATGATGACAGTAAAATGAGGGTTTCTAGAGCCCAAAGTTAGTACTAACTACTGTTAAAATCCTACTAAGACCAAGCATTAGCTTGAGGAGGGCTGCCATAGTGATTTATTTAAGTTTATTGCATGTTTTATGGACTAACCAATGGTATATGTTGCTGCCAAATTTCATGTGTTTGTTGTTTGTGTTTTGCTTTTGCATTTGGTTGCTATATCTTGTATATATGCATTGTGGTTTTTGTGTTTTAGTGTCTTTGTATGAAGGTTTTAATGATGGTTACATTGCCTATTGAATCCAAGTGCTACCCTTACTAAGTTTCTCAATGAAACTTACTCCCCTCAATTCTGTCATNGGGATAGCCTTGGAGGGCTTTCCCCTTGTGAATGAAGTGTTTGCATGGTTTGGAAAAATTGTATGGGCAAAATGGTCCAAAAGTTGCCAGAACTTTGACTCTGGACCTAAAGTTTAATATCTCCCTGTGTAGAATGAATCTTGGCATGAAATTTTTACCACACCTAGAGGACATCTACAGGGTTACCTGGGCTTTGGAATTTCTGAATTTGGAGCCCTGTAACCAAAGATATGAGATTGCAAATTTGGCTAAGTTACTGTTCAATGGTCAGAATTTTGTAACCAACTTAAAAAATCCATAACTTGGTCCATAGGTGAGCTATTGATGTAAAACAAAATTCCTTGGTTTTCTCTAACTCTATAATTGATAATGGAGCAAATAAAACAAGGGTTTATGTGACTAGAATGATACAGTTTATTAGTGGAAGTTATAGGTGCAGTAGCTGGTTACTAGAACTTAACAAGATTGCCTGTGTGGAAGCCAAAACTAAGACTTGTGCTAGTGTTTTCCTTCTTAGCTGCCATAGTGTGCATTAATGTAAATATATGTGTTATGGTTAGACCAATATGCATGTATTTACATAGTGCTCAAGATGAGTATGTACACTAGGGGTGTTGTTCTGATGACCTACAGGACACACCAAACTTTGGAGTTTAAATACACAGTTTTTGGCACCATAACTGGACTACCCCAGAGTGGGTAACATCATTTGAGTCTAGTTGCCTCTTGAACCTTTAACTTGTTAGTCTAGGATGTCGAAGGTCCTTCTTATAGTTCACCTCAAGACTTAGTTCTTCCTCTAGCCTCCCATGCCCTGGAAAGCTCCATGACTCTTGGAGTTCTTCTTGGAGCTCCTTAGCCCTGCTCTTTGTAATAGGTCTAGTTGAAACCTTCAATGGATCCTTTGTGTTTACTGGATTCCTATAATCTCCCCCTTCTTCAAGAGGATTCGTCCTTGAATTTACATAATCAATCAAAGATAAATCAGCAACATTAAAAGTAGCACTCACATTATACTCACTTGGCAAATCTAATTTGTAGGCATTATTACTAATTCTTTCTAACATTTGAAATGGACGATCCCCTCTGTGGTGCAATTTTGCCTTCCTTTGAGTTGATAATCATTCTTTCCACATGTGTATCTAAACCTAATCTCCTGGCTTAAAGGCTACATTTTTATGCCCTTTGTTGGGTGATTGTGCATATTACTTAGTTTTTTTTTTCTCAATATGCAATTTAACCTTTTCATGCAACTTTTTCACATGCTTAGCCTTTTATGCACCATCTAAATTAACACACTCACTAGCAGCTAAAGACATTAAATTCATAGGAGTTAGTGGATTAAAACCATAAACTACTTCAAATAGAAAGAATCTAGTGGTAGAATGCATAAGTTTATTATAATTAAACTTAGCATGTAGCAAGCAATCTTCCTAAGCTTTTAAATTTTTTCTTAATAATTGCTCTTAACAAAGTAGCTAAGGCTTAATTTGTTACCGCAGTTTATGCATTTGTTTGTGGGTGACAAGTGGTGGAAGAAAAAACAAAAAAAGGACTTTATAAGGGTCAGGGAGTAGAAAAAAAAAAAGATGACTCAAGGTAATATCTGATACCTGCTAGATGGCATGCTAAAAAGAAGGCATTGATGTGAAGAAAGGTGTCAGGGGCCATCTAGGATGAGGGGATACATAAGTGTTTTTAAATCCATAAGATAAGGGGATGAATGGCAACGTCGAGCCTTGGCTAGACCTGATCAGCATAAATGGTCAACTATTTGTCACTAGGCTATCTATCCCTTCCATATTCCCTCAAGTTGGGGGAACAAAATTGTAAATCCGAAGGCTAGACAAAACTCTAGGAGTCAAGATGTTCCCTAGGTTATGCATCTCTCCCTATGGGTTCACATCCCTCAACCATAACGGACGTTTTCCCCTTGATATCATACATATACAAGGACAACAATCATCATATAATCAGAAGGGAAGGTAACCTCATTGCCAACCAAATGGTTGGTGATGTACTGAATGTAGATGAGGTAGAATTCAAAAACAAATTCCAACAATAATAAAGAACTGAGGGCCTAAATAAATACCTTACTCTGCTAATAACGAATGATGTTAGATGAGTCCAAGATAAAGAGTAAAGCTTGGTGAGACGATGATGGTGGCACGAAATCTTAGGAGAATTGTGAATAGGAAACTAAAGGGTCAGCCCTGGGACACAACATGCAGTTCTTAAAAGTGAAGAGTCTCTAAGGATGAAGGACCGCTACCCTGTATGGGGCTTTCATGCAGTGACTACACCTAGGTGGGCAGTGGACCTATAATGATGGGGCACCTTACTTTTTCCATCATTGAGTAGAGGGCCCTTTGATACCCAATTAGGGTTTGATCCGTTACTTAGGACGCTCATTGGAGACTAACTCAATGGCTTGACATGGAGGAGTCCATTAGAGAATCGGTCATTGTCCAAGGACTAACGGGTTGAGCATTAGTAAGGCTTGGCTCATGTTAAGGAAGAAATCCCCACAATCATAGGGACAACCACATAATGGAGGGAATTTCTTCTCATGATTATCATGAGCGGGGACCTATAAAGGTTCTTCTTCAAATGCATGAGGTACTTTAAACCTACCTAGCTACTATTTTCACTAAGTTATACACTATTTTTTAGCCTCTACTGAGTTAAGCATCGGCAAGTTCTCCCCAGAACACAACTTTGAGGACCACTAACCTTGTCTTTGGCTTTAGGTGTAGCCATTTTTAAGGGCCTCAAGCATCCCATCATGTACTTCAAATATCACAAGGTTTATTTAGACTACAAGTATCTATACTAATTATTATCTCATATCATAATTGTTACAAGCTGCATTGTATCGATTAAACTTGTATTTGAACATCCAAGCTCAAGTTTGGCTTTATAAAGCATCACACAATGTTTTTAGGCTCCTCGATTGATCCAATATGGCTTAGGTTTATCCTTACATTCTATGATTTTATCATGTTACCTACTATGTATTGTAAAGAGTAAACCCATTTACCTTTAGAAAGATTTGTGAACTCATGTTATCATTTTTATGAGTTGCTTTAAGCTAAACCCTGATATCTATTTTTTTTATTGTTTACTACTTTTGTTATGCCTATGGTGTTTATATTATTCTTTGTGGGTGTGAACATTTTAGATGTAGAAGTGATTCTTGGGACCCTTTAACAGGCTTTCTTGTTCTCCCTTTTTCTCATATTTATTGACCCATTTGGTTTGGCAAGGAGATTGAGATAATGGAAAAAGTTTGTATTATTTTTATTTTTAACATTGACTTACTATATATAAATCAAGAAAGATAGAAAAAGTGAATATTGAAATGATAGTTCGAATGGAAGCATAGTGAAATAATTTACTAAATATGAAAATGTTACAAAATTTAAGACTACCCAAAGTAGAATATGTTGTGATAGTTTTGCGATGGAAAGAGTATAATTTAAATGGGGCTATAATAATTCTAACTCAAGTATAATTTAAGTGGGGCTATAATAATTCTAGCTCAAATAAAGAGTGCTGCTTTTGACAGCTGGCTTGAAAGAGATTTATAGACTAGATGACTTACCATCTTTACTACTAGCTTGCTTCACTGATTTAAAATGTAGATGGTTACACACATATAACGTCCTTATGCTTATCACTTTAAACAACTAGGCTTAGGATGATAGTCTATACTTAGGTGAACAAAGTCTTGTTAGTCTAATACTTAGGAAGGGGAATTTATATGCATTAGCGATTTCTACACCTTCTTACATAAAAAAAAAAACTCAAGGACATAGATTAATCAAGACACCATAAAACAATATGAAAGATCAAACCTTTGGAGGTTTTAAGACATTTTGCTTGTTGCTTAGCCATTTTTACTGGAGAGAAACATAAATGCAACATTCTTTATTATTATTAATCTCATAACTTCATAAATGAGATTTATATAATTCATCTAATCTTGTTCTTAAATGTAATTATTTATGAGTTATTTCTTAATAATTAATAATCATGTAATGCTTATAAAGGTTAAAAAAAAACTATGATAAGGGTGCATCTTGATGATTAAAAGGGATTAGGTTAGGAGGAAAATAAGAAATATTAAAAAATTTTGTACACCATTTTGGTTTGAGAAATTTTAGCAGTAAATCAAGATATTTTGGTTGGTTCTACACAAAAATGTAACTGGAACATAGAATTTTAATATATCATTGAATAGGTCGATGAGTCTACTTTAACATAGAAGAAATGAAATTTGATTTAGAGGCTTGAACAAGGAGTTATGCTAATTCTCGCAAAACATGAAATGACAGGCGTTGCGTGAATCTAAAACTCGAGGAATAAACTATGTTGATTGGGCAAATGAAAATTTTTGAATAAAATATATATTATATCTTGAGAAGTCTAGTTTGATAGTAATTTTGCATATTGCAATTTGGTGTTTTCTACAAAGAGTTATGGTCATTCTTGTGGGAGCGCACAACGCTGTCTGTCTTATTGGTGGCAGGTTAAGATGGACATTATGGCATTCAAGTTGAACCAAGAGTTTTGAAATTTAAATTAGGCTTCGTTGATAGTTCAAAGGTCTAAGTGATCAATGGTGGATGAGAAGTTCGGCTCAAATCGGGGTTACTGCAATTACGGAGATGAGAACGTGCATGTAAGGTTGCATTGACGATGAGAACTTGGATAGTAAGAAGAAAAGTTTTAGGTAAAGATGATTGAAATAAAAAAATTAGATGACTATGTTTAATTGCAATTTAAGTCCCAAAGTTATTAGTTTGTATAATTAGAGGCTAGCAATTTTAAATTGTGCAATCAAATACAATTTTTGTTACATAATTTCTAGAAAATGTTCGAGTTACTTAGTCAAGTGGATAAAGTGTCTCAGTCATCAAAGTTTGGAGCTCGATAATAACTACCAATTTTTTCTACACCTTTATGACTAAAGAGTATAGGATTAGAGCACCATCCATGAAAGGATGGAAATGGCCTGCATTTTCTTTTTAACTACTAGAAGTGGGAAAGTGCATGTATTGATGAAAAAACTCCTAGAACATTAAGAGCCTTACTGTTAAATAGAATATTAGTCCTTTCATACCATATTAATGAAAGAAACACCATGATAATTGCAGACCAAGATTTCTTGCAATCCTTTTTTTTTTTTAAACAAATGGTGAATTATTTAAAAGTTGTTGAATGCTACCTCTTCACACAAACTTACAATCCCACCAAATGGAGGACCAAATCTGGCTAGATATGTAGCATTTGAGAAGGAGATGGTGTCCTTATGTTCCAAGTTGCTACAAGGTGCATAGAATAATGCTTTGTTGTATTCCTCTATCTTCAAGGTTGACTCTTATAGCTATTCTGTTTTGGACAACCTTCCATGAAAATAAATTTGTCTTCATATAGCACCAATTGCTACATTTGAACCCATTTTTCTGCTGGGAAGGACCAATTGTTCCATTTGAATCATATGCTTCAGCCAAGGATTTGACTAAAGTTTCCATCAGCATGTAATTTCCACACTAGTTTATTTGCTGACTTCTAGCTTAAGGTAATAAAACTTAACAAAGAATGAAGTTTATAAAATCCACTCATAAGTCCATATAGTGAAATAATTACCTATTGGGTTTGTTGGCTCAAATTCAAGAAGCTTAGAGATTCTGATTTTTTTTAGGATTTGGTTTTAGTTATTTATTTGGGATTTAGTTTTCCTATTTTGATGTGGTTTAGGTTTGTATGTGACCTATAACTTGTTGTGTTAGGGTTTGAGTATGAGAGAAAAGCCAATATGGTGAATAGGTAAGATGTGAAGGTTTTTGGAAACAGAAAAGGTCTGGAGACTGGAGAGGGCTAAGATGAGAAGCCTTTTATGATTCTCATATATTATAGTTGTATGAGCGCAAAATATGATATTGTCAGTAATGTGTGAGGGATCCATAGCCCAACGTAAGCACTAAGGGCTTACTTCTATTGTAACCTTTATATTTTATTTGAGTGGATTTCTCTCTTCCATGGATGTAGGCTAGTTAAAAGCTGAACCATGTTAAATTTATATGTGCTTGTCTTATCTTGTTTGTTAATTTGTTTTGCATGATGGGTAATTAGGGAATTTTTTTTTCCAATAAGTGGTATAAGAGCTTATGACTAAAGAGGATATAGGTGATTGGGGAATTTTTCCCATCAAGTGATATCAAAGCTTGCAGTTTGGTCCTAAAATAATGGAGCTTGTGGTGGTTCATGGCATGGTAAAGCTTGTGTTCGTGTGTATTGATGTTCGGGATGATGTTGTTTGGAGTTATGTCGGTGTTGTTCGTACTCGTTTACGTTCATTGCTGTACTAGCATTTTACGATGTTCGTGGCGTTCGTGCTTTTGATTATGATCGTGATCGTGATCATGTGTTCGTGATGTCCATGTTCCTAGTGAAGAATTTGAGCGAAGGTGGAGACTGTTGGCTTTGTTAGTTCAAATTCAAGAAACTTAGGGATTTTGATTTTGTTTAGGATTTGGTTTTAGTTTTCCTATTTTGATGTGTGTTAGGGTTTGTGTGTGGCCTATAAAAAGGCTTAGGGTTTGAGTACGATAGAAAAGCCAATATGATGAATAGGCAAAATGTGAGGGTTTCAGGAGGAAGGAGAGGTTTGGAGGTTAGAAAGGGCTAGGACAAAAAGCTTTTTGTGATTCTCAAATCTTGTAATTGTATGAGCGCAAGATATTGGAGTTGTCAGTTGTGTGTAAGAGATCCATAGGTCAGTGTGAGCACTAAAGGCATACTTCTACTGTAATCTCTATATTTTGTTCCAATGGATTTCTCTCATTCGTGGAAGTAGGCTATATAAGAGTTAAACCACATTAAATTTGTATGTGTTTGTTTGATCTTGTTTAAGGAATTTTTTTTCCCAATAAGTAGAATTAGAGCCTTTGGCTAAAAACAATATTGGTGATTGGGAAAAGCTTTCCTAACATTACCTTTCTTAACACAGCTTCAGGTTCCACTTGAAATCTCAACCATAATTGTGCAAGTAAAGCTAGGTTTTTTCCCTCTAGAAATTTTGACCACCATATTGGTTGCCCTTTTCTTGTTTTCATCAGCAATGAAGAGATGTGTTATTAACCAGCAAGAAGTTGAAAACCGGGAAAAAAAAAACAAATATAAGAAAAGATTACAAAGCAAAGCTAGACCTATGTCATACATACATTTACTTGCTAGGCTACTAAATTAGGATTCAGGCATCAAGTTGTAAAGAACAGCATGCTCTACTAGACCTCCTAGACAACCAACAAAAAGATAACAAATTAACTGGTGAAAACACTTCAAAGTGATCAAACAATTTCTTGTTGAAGACAATTTTAATATTTCAAACGAGCCAAAGGTTCCAAAGAGTTGCAAAATCCTGCTATTTTGGGTCGCCGCTGTCGCTTTCACACACCCGCTTTCACTCTCAACTGCCGCACCCGTTCTCGCTTTTACAACTTTTTACTTAAATTTTGAAAAATGACGGTTTTCCACTCTTGCCCTCCTTTCTGCTTCTGCTTTTGACACACTTTATGCAACTTAGGACTAGATTCGTTTGAGTTCCAACCCTTCCAAAGCACATTTAGATGCAAAACAATCAAAGAATTTTTGCTATAGCTTCCTAGCAATACTACTGTTCTCCAAAATAATAGACTTTAAACTAATACTCTCTCCATTTCACAAAAGATGGTCACTTTACTTTTTTTTGGCTAAAATTTAAATTAAATAATCATATTAACTTGTATTGTAAAAAGTTTTAAAAATTTATATTTATAAATTAGAGACCCTAAGGTACTATTTTCATATAAAAATTTTATATTTCTATTACAAAATTAAAAAAAAATTATGAATTAGATGCTATAAATAGTAAAGGAGACAAGCTTTACGAGTTAAAGTATTTCTTTTTGGGGGAAAAGATTCTTCAACTCTAAAATTTGTTCCTAAAAATAAAAGAATAAACTTCTTTATCCAAAAATTTGAAAAAAGAAACTCTGAAATTTGAAGCCTAAGCCTAAACTAAGAGCTGGTGCCCGATCACGGAGCAACCACAATGGGACTTCTCACATAGTGCTTCCCGTCCGTCCACGTCAACCCTCCAAACACGTACTCCTGTTTCGCCGCGGCCGCCGATGGCTTCAAAGTCACGGTGAAGCCTTTCTCCTCCCCGTAGCGCTCGAACTTCAACACCTTAGGCTCAACGGAAACAGACACTCCAACCGGCGACCACACACGAGCCACGTAGATCGACCTCGGCAGACCCACGTTCTTCACCCGGCGTTTAACTGTGACCGTCCTGGAGAGCTTGGGGATGGTTATGGAGGGATAGTTGAAGTCGCCTGTACCGGAGGATACCGAGCTCTTAGAGCACTTGTGAGGACGGTCTGTGAAAACCCCCATATCGGTCTTGTTGTAGCCACTTGCGCAGAGGAAATTCAGATAGTCCTCGACGGTCAAGTCATAGACAAGACCCGGGTTCACGGCTCGGTTCGGGTTGACATGACCTGCCCCGTAGCTAAATGCTGTTGCCTCTATCCCGGAGGCATTTCGAATCAGCTCCTCCGCGTTGTCTATTATTCTAGCTGCATAAATATTCCCTCTGATTACTTACATAGCTTTAGATAACTTTTTCAAAACTCTAATATTAATCACTAATGCTAATATTAAATGAGGCAATATTTACCCGTGGTCATTATAGCGGACCGAATTGCAGCGGGGCTCCACAAAGGGTGGACTTTCCTGAGAAGACCGGCGACACCAGCAATATGGGGGCAGGACATGGATGTGCCAGACATAGTGATGTACGGAAACCTGCGCTTGTCGAAGTTGTCTTCGGCTGGACTTGTGCCTTCGGTATAACCAGCGATGACGTTCACTCCCGGGGCAGTGATATCCGGCTACAAGTTCAAATTGTGCCCAAAAATATCAAAATAAACCACTATATTTGGAAAGCAACCAAGTAAATATGATCCAAGAAAATGAAAGAAAAATAACCTTAAGAATGCCAGCCGTAACATTATTTGGTCCTTGGGAGGAGAAGGCAGCCATGACCGGAGCAGGCTTGGTGCCAAGTATGGTTGCTGGGGGAGTAATATATGCCATAGGATTCCTGAGTAATGGATCACATTTTGCACATTCATAACTTGTAACACAAGTTATTGTAAAAAATTTCAATCCGAGTGTAAAAAGTTGCTTACTTGGTAGAATTGATGTACTTGAAGATTTGAAGACCGTTGGAATAATCGACATGAGCTGCCGGAAGGACATGAAGATCGGAAATGATTTCAGAGCCGCTTGCTTCGTCGTTGCAGAGTATCATCCCGGCACCTCCGGCCTTGAAGACTTGCTCGCCCTTGTTGACTCTGCCAGTCTCTCCCCTTAGGCAGGCCACGATCTTCCCCTTTGCCTTGTTCGGATCCAAGGAATTTGGCTTGCACAACAGTCTGCAGGACAAGATTTGCAGGTTACAGAATTAGATTACTGAAATTTATGTTACTTCGGGAAGAAAGATTCGAATTTTACGCGTCTTTGGCGCTGGCATTCACTGCTCTAGCCTCTGATGAACTTATAAGTTGGTAGCTTTTGTGGGCTGGTAATGGCGGGGAAAGGCTTGTGCCCTGTGATTTAGAGAGACAGAAAATTAGAAGTTTACTCGTTTAAGACATTAAAATGAAGTATAGGGAGACAGAACCTTCAACCGCAGCCCATTGTTTAGCTCAACGAATGTTTCGAAATCACGGTCCATAGTGCTGGCGCCGACGGTAATGATCCAGGGGGCGACATTTGTGACGGTTGCCGGGGTTGGCCCGCTGTTTCCAGCCGAGCAAACGACGGTGATGCCGTGTGCAACGGCATGCCATGCCCCGATTGCTATGCTGTCCTCGAAGTAATCTATAGGATCTCCACCAACCGAGACGGAGAGGACATTAACTCCGTCATGGATTGCCATGTCGAAACCAGCTAGGATGTCTGAGTCGTAGCATTCGCCCGAATCGACCGGTGGCCAACACACCCTGTAGGACGCCACCCGTGCCTTGGGTGCACCACCGGAGGCCGTCCCGTTGCCTTGGCCTACGACATTAACCCCCGGGACAAAGTCCCCACCCAGTGTGGACAGGGTATGTGTGCCGTGGCCTAGATTGTCACGAGGAGATGGTTTGAATTTGAGTCCGCCACTGGCGCTGCTATAACCTTTGATGAAATATTTCGCTCCGATCAACTTCCTGCGTACAGAACAAAACAGAAATTATGCCGTCATCGGTTTGATTTGTAAAATACCGTCTGACTCACTTGTAATTAGAATGAAACATCTGCTGTAAAAAGAAAACAAAAACAGAAAACAGTTGATTTGGCAAGTGTGAGAGACATAGGGCTTCCCACTCGTTAGTCTCGGGTTTAAGCCCTTCCTACCCATTTCCCCTCTTGTGGTGTAGAGATTCTTTGTACGAAAAAAAAATGGAAACAGGAAACCAAAACCAAAACAAAAAACTAACTTGTTGCAGGGGACCTCAGTTTTGTTCTCACAACCACCCTTCCATCTTGGAGGAACAGGCCCGTATCCTTCATCTCTAAAGCTTTTCGATTCAGGCCAAACGCCTACAATATTCATAGAATCACAACCTCATTAACCAAATTTCTCAGATTCTACGATTCAACCATAAGCTTTAATTCAAATGAAAAGCAAAAAAAGCAAAAAAACTTATAATTTACCAGTGTCTAAGTTCGCAATGATCACATCTTTACCGAAATTTGCCCATCTCCAAAGTGAACCGTAATGGGGTACACCATTGTGTCCCAACCCCATAAAATCCCACGTATGAGTTGTGTGTAGCGTCTTTGCTTTGTCCGGGAAGACCGACACAACGTCAGGGTGCTCTATATTCACACAGCAACGTAGTAGTAACATTAGTAACACGTTTTTTTTTTTACTCAGAATCATTACAAGTTTACAAGGTAATAAATTTTAAATGAACTCGCTTACTTGCAATTTCTGCGGCCACTTCCTCATCTAGGACAGCCGCGAAACCATTGATGCGCCTTTGGTAGGAGTAGATCATGGCATCTCCAGCTTCCTCATGACTACGTCGCAACCATGACAACGATCATCGAGACAAAAAAGAATGCTCAAACAAATAATTAAACACAAAAAAACAACTTTTCCTAAAGAACATACCTTCCCAAGAATGATCCAAGAAATTCATGATGAGCACTTGTGGCTTGGTGGAGATCAGCTTCTGTTGGCTCCACGCCATGTGAGTGGGATCCCAAGTACACTATATAAGTCTAGATAATGAAAGTAGAATGAGTTTACGAAGCTGCTCGCATCTACCAAAAAGAACTAATCACAGAAAGCAATGTATGGAAGCAGGGAAAGAAAGGAACTAAAGAGCTCACCCTTTTGGCTCCGAAAGCCGGTGCTTGGAACAAAGAAAGAAGAACGAATGGTAGGAGAAGAAGGGCAGGCTTCGGGAACGCCATGTTTGCTGCTTACGGGTTTCTCATCTATGTTCTGAGAAATTGTTTTATATAGTGTAGAAGTTTGAAAGTTAGTAGAGTTGAAGCAGTAAAAGTTGAAGTCTACTGAAAAACGAAAAACAATCCTAAAAATCCTCCTAAAGCAAATTTGTTGCTTTAAATTCCTAGCTTCTTAATTTGGATAGGATTGTGTCTCTCAATTTTTTTTTCTCTAATTTGTACTTTTCTTAATTCCGAACCTCTTGAGCCCAACACTTCGTTAATCCGTTTTGCTCCTTGTGCTCTAAAACGTCCGTATCCAAACTTTTGTCTTGGGTTCAAGTGTAATTTGCTTATGGTATGAGTTCAACGTTGAAATAAATTTGACAAAAGGGGCAAATTAAATTTGCCACTAAAGTTTACGAGGAGTGCAATTTTTCTACTGAAGTTTTTTCATTGGCAAATTTCCCATTAACATTTTTATTGTGAGCAATTTCACCACTGATAGTTAACTGATAGGAATATTCTATTTATTTAGAAAATATTTCATAACGTAAATATTAAATTAGCCCTTAAAAATTTTCTCTTTAACTCTTAGGTACCAAAACCTCTCACAACAAGCAAATAAGTCAAAACCTTGTGTTCAACAACATAGTCTCATTGCTAAGCCATCTTGTTTTCACCTTTTTCATTGTCATCAAGCAATCCTCTATTGTCGCTACTATCGATCCTTTATTTTAAAGCTGATCTCCAAATTCAATCTTACTTCCATAAATCAAACCCGATTGAACCCTATTTGATCAAGATTTATTCTAAGGAACATTGCCTGAATGTGTAAAAGAATGGAGATAGCATTGGTGATAGAAAAGGCAGAGAGTGGTAAAGGGTACAGGCCCTATAAGGGGTTGTTGGAGTGAAGATAATGATGAAAATGATACATTCAGAAACTTCTGGAGCCAAGGTATTAGGTAAAGAAAACTTGAAATTAAAACTTACATTTTTCTCTTTTTTTTCATGTTTGCGTTAAATAATTTTAACGACCAGTTGCAGATTTGCTCACAACACAAGCTTTGATGACAACAAACTTTTGAAAAAATTAATGGCAATGTTCGCTGTAAAAGAAGTTTGATTTGAAAATTACTTTACCTCTTTGCTAACACTCATTTTGACCTTCAATTAGGTGTCTTAGGCTAGATTAGGCAAAAATTTGTTAATTAGTGTTTAGGGGTACTTTGGTCTTTTTAATCTAAAATTATTGTGTCATATCCCAAAATTTGTTTGTTTTTAGTTGTTACAGAAACATAATATTCTCTCTTTATTCCTAGGGATTTACTCTTCTTTATTTTTAGGGATTTTCGTTCTTTGTATTCTTTTCACATCTATTATATAAAGGTCTTAAGAAGGAGAGGGTCTTGTATTATCAAGTTCTCAGTTTCTCCTCCTAATATTTTCTAACATGGTATCAGAGCCATAACCTTAGCCCCATCATCTCATTCTCCCAAACCACTTTCCGCAACCACCTTTTAGTTGTTGCCCTTTTCAAAACTCTAACAACCACCCAACCAAATCAAAAACCAACAACACAAGACACTCGGAAGGTGCCTGTGACTAGAACAACACTAGCGATATTATTGGAAAACCACCCATGCACTGGCGCATAGGTGTCACCTGCCATCGTGTAGCAATCTCTGGTGATGACAGTTTGATGGATCTGATTGGTTTTCTGTCTTGAACAAGTTTCTAGTCTTTTTTTATGTTAATTATGACCAAAAATTGAGTTTCTTCATTCTCCAATCAGTTTTAGCCGTTATCTACTGCAATACATCATCAACTCTGTTTTCTATTAGTTTATGATATCATCAATCTTCAGCAATCAGAAACATATCCAGGCCTGATGATAAAAGTCCTCAGGGGAGTCTTACACCACTCATTATCCCACCAGTAGGTCCCCCCACACAATTCAGCAATTTATAGGTTGCCAAACAACGTCTGAACAATAATAACTATTTATTCTGGGCTAGGAATGTGGAATTGTATTTCATAGGCCAAAGAGAGATGTCTCATCTTATTAAGGATCCTCAGACATCCAAAAGTTAGAAAGCCGATGATGCATAATTACTTCATATCCTTTTTAATTCCATGGAACCTGAAGTCTCTACTCTATTTTCTCATGTCTAAACCTGTAAGCAAGCTTAGGAGTATGCGAAGATTTTATATTCTAGTAATATTCTCCATATATATAAAGTTTCAGTTGAAGTGTTTCAATCCAAGTAGGAAGGTAGTCTCCTTAAATATTTTGCAAAGGTGAAACATGCATTAAAGGAGAAAAAATTCTTTGCTATTTATTACTTCTAATGTCAAGGGGATGCAATGTCAGAGGGAACAGTTGGTTCTTATGACATTCATGGCCAGATTCTTGGAGGGACGAAGCTTCCTTCATTACCTAAAGTTTTCGTA
>KK899868.1:110388-124534 GCA_000696445.1 Aquilaria agallochum | reverse complement strand
AGATTAGGCAAAAATTTGTTAATTAGTGTTTAGGGGTACTTTGGTCTTTTTAATCTAAAATTATTGTGTCATATCCCAAAATTTGTTTGTTTTTAGTTGTTACAGAAACATAATATTCTCTCTTTATTCCTAGGGATTTACTCTTCTTTATTTTTAGGGATTTTCGTTCTTTGTATTCTTTTCACATCTATTATATAAAGGTCTTAAGAAGGAGAGGGTCTTGTATTATCAAGCTCTCAGTTTCTCCTCCTAATATTTTCTAACATGGTATCAGAGCCATAACCTTAGCCCCATCATCTCATTCTCCCAAACCACTTTCTGCAACCACCTTTTAGTTGTTGCCCTTTTCAAAACTCTAACAACCACCCAACCAAATCAAAAACCAACAACACAAGACACTCGGAAGGCGCCTGTGACTAGAACAACACTAGCGATATTATTGGAAAACCACCCATGCACTGGCGCATAGGTGTCACCCGCCACCGTGTAGCAATCTCTGGTGATGACAGTTTGATGGATCTGATTGGTTTTCTGTCTTGAACAAGTTTCTAGTCTTTTTTTTTATGTTAATTATGACCAAAAATTGAGTTTATTCATTCTCCAATCAGTTTGAGCCGTTATCTACTGCAATACATCATCAGCTCTGTTTTCTATTAGTTTATGATATCATCAATCTTCAGCAATCAAAAACATATCCAGGCCTGATGATAAAAGTCCTCAGGGGAGTCTTCCACCACTCATTATCCCACCAGTAGGTCCCCCCACACAATTCAGCAATTTATAGGTTGCCAAACAACGTCTGAACAATAATAACTATTTATTCTGGGCTAGGAATGTGGAATTGTATTTCATAGGCCAAAGAGAGATGTCTCATCTTATTAAGGATCCTCAGACATCCAAAAGTTAGAAAGCCGATGATGCATAATTACTTCATATCCTTTTTAATTCCATGGAACCTAAAGTCTCTACTCTATTTTCTCATGTCTAAACCTGTAAGCAAGCTTAGGAGTATGCGAAGATTTTATATTCTAGTAATATTCTCCATATATATAAAGTTTCAGTTGAAGTGTTTCAGTCCAAGTAGGAAGGTAGTCTCCTTAAATATTTTGCAAAGGTGAAACATGCATTAAAGGAGAAAAATTCTTTGCTATTTATTACTTCTAATGTCAAGGGGATGCAATGTCAGAGGGAACAGTTGGTTCTTATGACATTCATGGCCAGATTCTTGGAGGGACGAAGCTTCCTTCATTACCTAAAGTTTTCGTAAAGCTTTTCACACTATGATCAAAGAAAGCTCAACAAGAAAAAATTCCGACCGATATGCCCTTGTAGTATAGCCTAGTTCATAAGGTGGTCGTAGAGGACGTAGTACTTGTGGTGGTTAGTGGTAGAGGTGGATGTAGTAAAGGTTCACATTAGCACTATACCTATTGTGATATAGATGGACATGACGAAGAGACTTGTTAGGACAAGTATTTGGCATTGCAGATAACAAATATCACATCACATAAGAAGTCACCTTCTACTGCAGCCCGACAACAGTCTGTCACAATATTTTAGGAAGAGTACGCTAAATACTTTTAGTATTAGTTTGCACAACAGGCTTCCACTTCTTCTATAGCTTTTGTTGTTTATTAGGGTAACCCAACAACTTGTTATTCCTCTAACCTTCCTATAAATCAACTCTGGGTATTAGATTCTAGTGTCACTGACAACATTTAAGGTCAAAATAACCAATTTTGACTATATCTATGCTTTACCTTTGTCTCATAATAAACTCATCATCACAGATAGATCCACCATCACCATTAAAGGTGTTGGACCCATCCATCCATGTCACTCTTTTACTTTACCATTTACTCTATTTGTTCCAAATTTCCCCTTCAACCTTATGTCTATAAGTAACCTAACCAAACAACTGCATTGTTTAGTTTGTTTCTTTTCTGTTCATGTCATTATCTAGGATTTGAGGAGCAAAAAGATGATTAGAGAAGGACATGAATCAAATGGAATGTACTAATTTGATAGATTACAGCCGTCAGTTACTTGCCATGCATCGGTCTCACCTCATTTAATTCATAGTTATTTGGGTCATCCATCTTTGAGAAATCTCAAAGAACTTGTTCTAGATTTAGGTTCAATCTTCACTTTAGATTGTGAGTTGTGTCAATTAGGGAAGCATCATTGTGTTCCCTACTTTCCTTAAGTAAATAACAAAGTTGAAAAACCATTTATGTTAGTTGATATAGATATTTGGGTCTAAGTCGTGTCAAGTCCAAGTTAGGTTTTTAGTATTTCATAATTTTTGTTGATGATTTTTCTCAAATGACTTGGTTATTGTTAATGAAATATCGTTCTAAGTTATTCTCTATCTTTTGTTCCTTTTGTGCTAAAATTCAAAATCAATTTAATTCAAAAATTAATTTTCTTTGTAATGACAATGCTAAATAGTACTTCTCTAACTTGATGTCTAGCTACATGTAGCAACAGGGAATTTTACATCAATCTTCCTATCGAAAGACATCTCAACAAAGTGTAGTGGCAGAAAGAAAAATCCAACATATTGCCAAAAAAGCTTATACCCGTTTAATTCACATGAAACATTTTTGGGGGTGATGCTATCCTTACTGTATGTTTCCTTATAAATTAGTTGCCTTCCTCTATTTTGTTGGATAAAACCCCATACTCTATTCTCTTTCCCTCTTAAGCTCAATTTTCTATTATACCTCAAATATTTGAGTGTGTTTGCTTCGTTCATCAGCATCAACCTAGCACAGAAAAGTTAGATCCCAGAGCCTTAAAATGTGTTTTCCTTAAATACTCTTATCTGCATTAAAGGTACAAATGCTTCTGTCCTTCATTGAATCAATTCTTTGTTTCTGCTGATGTTACATTCTTTGAAAACACACCTTATTTTTTTGATACTCAGTCTATCTTTGCTGATACTAATGATTGTTTACCTTTTCCCTTTGTGCCAACTCAAACAGCTCTTGAGAACAATGCATCAAACATTAGTTTTACACCTTTAAAGCATATTCCTGATATTGATCCTCCACCTTCAGAGCATTTGCCTCATCCTAACCTACAGGTTTATACTCAGAGTCCTCAAGTTAAAGTACCACCAGGATATTTATGCTCATCACCATAGCCCTCTTCATCTTCAAATCCAAAGGATGATGATTTAGATCTTTTAATCATGCTTCACAAAGGGAAAATGTCTTGTACTTCTCACCCTATCTCCAACTTTGTTTCTTATAATTCTCTATCATCGTCATATTTTTCCTTTGTATCCATCACGTCCTCTATACCCTTGCCTAAGTCTATTTCAGAAGCCATTTATCATCCTAGATGAAAGCAAGCTATGGAATGAGAAATGTCAACTTTGCTAGGCTAATAACATATGGGACTTGGTTCCTCTTCCACGTGGTCAAATTGTTGTAGGTTGTCACTAGGTATTTGCTATAAAGGTTCTTCCTGATGGTACAGTTGATCGATTAAAAGCCCATCTGGTAGAAAAGGGTATACTCAAGTATATGGCATGGACTACTTAAAGGCTTTTTTCCAATAGCTAAAATGATATCTGTTCATGTGCTCATTGTTAGTGTTGCGCCCAAAAGCCAATCATGAGATGATTGTATTTTTGCACATTGAGTCATGATATTTTATTAAGGCATTAATCCAGTAAGTATGTTTGTTGTTTTGTTTCTGCGTATGTAACCCTAGAATAATGATATTCTTAAACGTCACTGGTCTAGTATTATTGTGGAGCAAATTGCAATAATTCATAACGACTAGCATATGTGGAGACTAATATGAAATATGTAGTCTACATATGGGTACAAGTTGGAGAACTTGTGTACTGGACCAACCCACCATGAGAACACTACATGGATCATTATATGAGTGTCATAAGTGATTCTCATAGTGATCATGGTATATGTAGTCCTTTGACCTAAGGTCATCAAGGTNTGTGGATACCATAGAGAGCTTGAACACGTCAACTGTTCAGGTTTTGTGATTTGACTCTACAGTTGGGTGAGAGATCTCAACAAAAAATTAGGTATAAAAATTTTTGAACACCCGGTTTACCCTGTTTTACTTGGATCCTGGAGGGTTTTGATTAAATTTTGCTACGCTTGTTTGGCTCCTGAATCCCAACAGCGGTATCAGAGCTACTGCTGAAACCCTAAATCGGGATTGAATGTTGAATCGTATGATGTTATGTGTTCGGTTGCTTTCGGCCATAATTAATTAGATTGATTCATGATGCATGAAACCAGAACTCATAATGAACATATGACATATATGAAGAAACGACACTAATTGGTTAATGAGATTAACCTAAAATTGATAGGTATGAGAAACCTATATGGATTAGGACTCTTGCAATAGTTGCAAAAAGCCTAGCTTGGTTCGGATTCAACCTGTTCGGTATGCGAAATTGATAGGTATGAAAAAACTATATGAAGACCGCCGTATGCGAAGTGCCACATAAATAAAAACTGGTCAATCAACTCACGTTAATTGGCATGCATCTGTTGAATGAGATTTGACATGTTATGCTGATTGGTGGTTGTAGCATGGTGCATGGTTATAGCCCTTGATTGGTTGTACTTGTAAATACGGCTTGCGAGTCGTGCCTTCTCTTGTTACTCTCATTGTACATTCTCATCTCACCTTACTCCCCTCGAATGTAACTCGAGGTTTCTATTATTGATATAATGGTACATTATGGGATTATCCAAGGTGGTATGTCCAAGGAGGTGACAACAAAACGGCAATCAAGAAAGGAGGACAAGGAGCTTGTTAAGACCCTTTTCTTTTCTTAGGCTTTTATGATATTCTCATTGGCTTAAGAATATCGCATAATTTGGGCTATAACCATGTCACGTTTACTTTCTTGTTAGCATGAGATGCATGTTTTATATTTGTATGTGATGTATGTATAAGACAACTAGAGATAACAAATTGGTGAGATCAAAAGAAAAATCCCTCAAACAAATATTAAGTNGATTGGGGACTTAGAGGCATAGAGTTGGGCTTAAGTTCATGAGATGAGCTTGGACAAGTGTTGTTCACCCAACTATCCAAGAGTTGCATAAGATGCAATTGGCAAGGAGTTGCCTACCTAAATAACTGTAACTTGAGAGAAAAGCCAAAGCTGACTCAGGTTGTGATTAAATATGGATCTTGGCCCACTAGAATACCTTAACGCTAAGGTGTTCCGAAATAATATCGAGGGTTATTATTTTGAGTAAAATAGTAGGAGTATCGTTTAATAAAAGTCCTTATTAAATGAATTAAAATACATGGCTCTTACATTGCATATTTACTGTTGTAGATAACCATGGCACAAAACACATCGACACTTTCGTTGCGCTTGATCCTTGAGAAGGAAAAATTGAATGGGAGCAACTTTCTCAAATGGTACCAAAACTTAAGGATAGTCCTCAAGCAAGAGAGAAAGGCTTATGTCCTAGAGCAGCCCATTCCGAATGAGTCTGCTATCACTGCTCCAAGAGCTAAAAAGGATGCTCACAAGAGGCATTCTGATGATGCTTTGGATGTTGCATGCCTCATGCTTATTACCATGGAATCTGAGCTTTAGAAGCAACAAGAGTACATGGGGGCGTTCGATATGATCGAACATCTCAAAATGCTTTTCCAAAAGCAAGTTAGGCATGAGAGGTTTGAGACCTCTAAGCCATTGTTTCAATGCAAGATGTCTGAGGGAAGTCCCGTGGGTCCTCATGTGCTCAAGATGATTTGGTACATTGAGAATCTTGAGAGTTTGGGATTTACTCTTTAAAAAGAGTTGGCTGTTGATGTAGTCTTGCAATCATTGCCTGAAAGCTACAGTCAGTTCGTCATGAACTATAACATGAACAACCTTGACAAATCCCTCCTTAAATTGCTCAACATGTTGAGAATTATCGAGCAAAACCTTAAGAAGGCTAAGCCCATTTTGATGGTTCAAAAGGGCAAAGGAAAAGGAAAAGCCAACAAGAAGAAAGATAAAGCTAATGGAAAGTCCAATGCTAATTCTTCTTCAACTACATTGAAACCAAAGGGTGGTGTGGCAAAGAAAGGGGAGTGCTTCCATTGTAAGCAACCTGGACACTGGAAGCGCAACTGCATGCTCTATCTTGAAGAACTTGCTAAGGAAAAGGGAAGTAAGACTTCCATTTCNCTACTATTAGTAGAAATTTGATTTCTGTTTCTTGTTTGGACAAGAAAGGTTTTTCATTTATAATAAAGGACAAATGTTGTTCCATTTATTTAAATGAAATCTTTTATGGCAGTGCTCAACTTAGAAATGGGTTATATGTTCTAGACTTTGAAGATCCAATCTATAATGTGAATACCAAGAAGGTCAGATTAAATGATTCAAACCCGACCTATCTCTGGCATTATCGCTTGGGCCAAATAAATGAGACCCGCATATCCAAGCTCCATAAGGATGGACTCTTGGACTCATTTGATTTTGAAAGATATGAGACATGTGAGTCATGTTTGTTGGGCAAGATGACCAAAGCCCCATTCACAGGGCAAAGTGAAAGGGCTAATGACTTACTAGGACTCATACATAGTGATGTATGTGGCCCTATGTTTACACAAGCTAGAGGAGGTTTCCAATACTTCATTACCTTTACTGATGACTTCAGTAGGTATGGCTATGTGTATCTCATGAGACACAAGTCCAGAATCCTTTGAAAAGTTCAAAAAATTCAAGAATGAAGTAGAGAATCAACTCAGGAAGAGTATCAAAGTGCTTCGATCAGATCGAGGTGGAGAGTACTTGAATCGAGAATTCCTTGACTATCTGAAGGAGTGTGGTATAGTATCACAACTCACTCCACCAGGTACACCTCAATGGAATGGTGTATTTGAAAAGAGAAATTGAACTTTATTAGACATGGTTCACTCTATGAGTAGTCAAGCTGACTTCCAAACTCTTTTTGGGGACATGCTCTAGAGACAGCCGCTTTTACATTAAACCGAGTTCCACCTAAATCGGTTCAAAAGACACTATATGAGATATGGAGTGAGAGGCGTCCCAATTTATCTTTTATGAAGATTTGGGGCTGTGACACTTATGTGAAACGTCAATCCTCTGACAAACTAGGGCCTAAATCTCAAAAATGCCTTTTTATTGGGTATCCCAAAAAAACAAAGGGTTACTATTTCTGCAATCCTTCTAAGAAAAAAGTGTTTGTTGCTCGAACTGGTGTCTTTCTANGGTTTACCCCATTTCACTTGGATCTTGGAGAGTTTCGGTTAAATTCTGCTATGCTTGTTTGGCTCCCAAATCCCAACACTCATTGCGTTGGTTGCTACATATGCATGACCTTTACATCAACTAGATGTTAATAACGTCTTTCTTCATAGAGATCTTGAGGAAGCTATCTACATGGAGCAACCACCATAGTTTGTTGTTTAGGGGGAGGTTGATTATATATATCACCTAAATAAGTCATTGTATGGTTTGAAATAATTGCCACGAGCATGGTTTAATCGTTTCAGTTTGGTCAATGTGGAATTTGGTTTATAGCAATGTGCCGTGGATCACTCCATTTTTTATTGCCATTTTGAAGCTAGTAAAATCCCTTTGATCGACTAAGTTGATGATATTGTTATCATTGGTGATGATGCAAATGGTATTCAATCATTGAAGGCTTTTCTACAAACCAAGTTTCAAACAAAAGACTTCGTTCCATTAAGATATTTCTCGGGGATTAAGGTAGTGCGGCCCAAAATAGGAATATGTCTATCTTAGAGAAAATATGTTATTGACCTTCTGGAGGAAACTGGCTTTTTGGGAGTCAAATTGGTTGACAGTCATATGGAGCCCAATGTCAAGCTTGATGTCGATAAAGGGGTATACTTGGAGGATCCTACCAAGTATCAAAGACTTGTTGGCAATTGAATTAACTAATTGTTACTTGTCCAGATATTTTGATTTGTTGTGAGTGTAGTAAGTCAGTATATGGACTCTCCTCATACTGGTCATTAGTATAAAATAGTTAGAATTTTGAGATATCTCAAAGGTGCTCCGGGACGAGGTCTTTTTATACCAAAATCATAGTTATACTCGGATTCGAGGATACACAGATGCTGATTGGGCAGGCTCCTATAATCGGTGGTCTATTTCGGGTTACTATGTATTCATGAGAGGAAACTTGGTGTCATGGAAAAGTAGGAAATAGAGTATTGTTGCAAGGTCAAGTGTTGAATCCAAATATAGGGCAACAACATATACTACATGTAAACTAGTTTGGTTAAGGCATCTTGTCATTAATGTATGATGATCAAACAGTCATTCATATTGCATTGAATCCCATCTTCCATTAGAGAACCAAACACATCAAAGTTGACTATCATTTTGTTCGTGAGAAGCTTTAAGAAGGCTTGATCAAGACCCCATATGTCAAATCAAAAATCAACTTACTGACTTGTTCATTAAAGCTTTAGGAGGGTCTAAAGTAAAGTCTATATGTGACAAGTTTGAAGCTTATGATATGTATGCTCCAGTTTGAGGGGAAGTGTTACGAAAGGTCATGTATATTTTAGAAAAGATAATATTCTCTCTTTATTCATAGGGATTTACTGCTCTTTATTTCTAGGGATTTCTTCCTCGTATTCTTCTCTAATCTATTTTATAAAGGTCTTAAGAGGGTCTTGTATTATCAAGTACTCAATTTCTCTTCCTAATATTCTCTAACATTAGTCTTTAAGTCTTGATTAGGTTGTTTCTTATTTTTAGCATCAAATTTGAGCCATTCGGTTAATTTGGCTTAAAATTATGCTTAACTATGGAATTTGGGTAAATCTGATGAAATCTATGTTTTAATGTGAAGTTGGGGCGTTAATTGATCAATTCACAATAGTGTGGGTTTTAATTGAGATTCCTACGAAGTTTTGGGCTTTAATTGAAAATCATTCAAAATTTGGGGCTTAATTGACAAATTTGAATTCTATCAGGCTCAATAAAAAATGTTTGAGAATTTTGGCTTCAATTGAAGACTTAAGGATAGTTTGGGCTACAACAGAATTAGGAACAAATTTTTGACTAAAAATTTAAATAATGCATTTTTCAATATTTTATCCTAGTTTGATCAAGATTCTACCACTAAAGAATTTTTTTGGGCTTTAAGGACTTGAATACATATAAACTAGTTTTATACCCGTCCCACAGATGGATTGATTTTAAAAACTATATTAAAATAGAAAAAATAATATATTAATATTACATTGGTAGATAAGACTTTGTCCATAAGTTATAGTGACATAAAATAATTGAGCACAACTAATAACAAAAAAAAAGTCGAACAAACTTATATAATATATTAAAAAATCCACTATTATATTATATTATCAAGTTCACTAATTTTTTTATGATAACCAAGATAATGGATCAACCTAAAGTGAAGTCAGCCCAATATGGGTCGAAATACATAGGCCTAGTCCTAGTTTAATGTAAAACATATTAGGCCGTGTTGTGAAATATAAATTAGTGAAATATTATCTTTTTTATTATTCAAAATAATACTTATTTATTCTATCTAAAATGAAAATACTAAAATGTAGATTTAGATAGAATGGCCCTATAGATAAAAAAAAAAAATATTTGGATTGAAGTTATAAGGGTTAAATAAAAAAGCGCCCAGTTGAAGAAAGGCATAAAAAAGAGTAAGGCACTACATTGAAGACATGAAAATTGTTGTGCTTTTTGTTATTTGATTTATAACCGTTGATATTTAGTCTTTACAATATATGTATAATTAGATTAATAATTAATAAATATATAATATCTATTTGTTATTACAATCTAAAAATGCTTGTTAAATTTTATGATATACCAAAATGTTTGAACTTTATATTTAATGCATATAAAAAAATTATATTTTAAAGATACTAGCATATAGCAATTATCTTTTTCAAAAGGAAATGTCTAAGTGTACGCAATCATTTTGTTTCCAAATCTCATGCACTAATCTGTAAAAGCAAGAAATTAAAAGGGCTGTTATTGTTGTTGAATTTAAGGACAAAAAAGTAGTTACTTGATGGCTCATATACACCCAAAAAATCTTTCCTAATTTCCCATTTCAATTTTTCTTTGTCACGA
Source organism: Aquilaria agallochum (assembly GCA_000696445.1). Taxonomy (NCBI): domain Eukaryota; kingdom Viridiplantae; phylum Streptophyta; class Magnoliopsida; order Malvales; family Thymelaeaceae; genus Aquilaria; species Aquilaria agallochum. The sequence continues at coordinate 114,408 of KK899868.1, read as the reverse complement.
TTCTTTCTAGCTTTTAGTAGGCGTAGCGGCAGCCATTGCAAATATGGGGCCCAGTTCGTTTAAAATTAATGTTCATTAATGAGATCCCATTTTTTTCGGGTTGGGTCGGGTTTTTGCGGGTTAAGAAAACCTGTCCAATAACCATCCCAATTACCTCCTATTTTTGGTTTTATTTACAATCCCTGCCACTAACGCTTGGTCTGAATCTCAGCGAACGACTAAACCAGCCAGTAGCGGCGCCCGATGCCATCTCGTCCATGGGCCACCAGTCAGCAGCTACTTCAGCGCCAATCGGCGAACCAAACATCCAATCCGGCAGCTATTCTGTGGAAATCCCTCGTCCGCATCCCCGTCCGAAGCTGCCTTGACCCACATTGCTCTTGATCCGATGATGACTGCCACTCGAAACCACCGGCGGATGCTAAACTTGCCACCAGGTCCGAGACTCCTTCAGCGCCGATCATCGAACGAACAATGAATCGGGTAGCCATTCGGTGTATTGGACCCATTTGAGTCTCCTTCATCACCAATCATCTCCCCCAACCCAACGCAACCCGCTGCGGACCACCAGCAGATGATAACCGTGCTTAAGAATTGATGGATCCGGCGGCAGGCTAACGAACTCGAGCATGGGGCAGGTGGCCGAAGTTTGCGAAACATAGGGTGGCGGCAAGGTGTGTGCACAATGTGGGCGGCGTGTGCAAGAATCGGTGGTGGCAAAACATGTAATATTTACGAACACTGGAGACAATTTAAGAACGGTTCAATTGGATACCCCTTGACCAGCATTCTAACCCGACCTGAACCGTTAAAACTGAGATCGAATTAAGCCAATTCATTTTAAACGAACTAGGCCATGATTTTCCGCAGCCATTCTTGGCCGGATTCTAGAGATTTTTCCAGATATTCATAAGCACCAACGTGCCAAATGCTAAGACTCTCTCAGCCGATGATGTTTCTAGTCATCCTTACAGGCCGTTGTCTAGATTTCTCCAGATCTTCAACAGTGACGCCTTGTTCAATAGTTCCATCGGCCGGTTTCTTAGGCTCCATCGGGCCAATGAGGTTATGGCTGCCATTTATGGCATTTTTTTTCCTTTAAGTCTTAAAATCTTTCAGATCTAGGTTTCCTTTATAACGATCTGCAATTCTGTCATATTTTTTGCTTGTTGCTCCTCTCCACCTTTATAATGGTACTGTTATCTCAGTTGATCACTGAGAAGACAATTTCCTTCAACCATGCACTGCCCGGGATTTTCCTTATATATTTCAATGCCATGGTGCCAGATGCTTAGGCTTCCCAGCCGATGATGTTTTCGTCCGCCGTTCCCTATGTTTTTTTTTTTTGAGAGGTTTCAAAATCTTTTAGATCTAGGTTTCTTTTTTCTCGATCCACAACTCTCTAATGTAAAATTATTAATTTTTTTTTCCACAAAAGCGTTTCAAACCATAGAATCCTGATGTGATTTCTACGATCTTCTTATTTGTGTCAAATTTCTTTTTCAACTTTAACATCATTTTCTCCGTGTTTGAACATTGAACTTTCCTGTGTGCATGCTATGATATCATTTTCCCTTCACCTTCAAAACTGATGAAAAAACTTTTTGGTTCGTTCAGTTTGTTTGGCAGAAGCAGATGGCAGAAGCAACCACCGGCATCTTCAATCCAATACATCAAATCTCAAATGAAATAGAAATTATCTCAAATCTGAAAGAATGATGGCGTGATCTGATTGGGGTCAGTGAGATGATCATCAGAGAAAAAGAGGATTGAGGAAGAACGAAGCAAGAAGAGCTATGAAATTAGCGATGGTGACATTGGCGGGAGGCATTCATAGCGACCAGTGCAGGAAGTGGACCGATTCAAAAATAATCAAGGCACAGGCTGAAGCTTATGTGCCTCTACTAGGAACAATGAAAGAATTGCGTACTTGATTTATATATACAGATGGTCAACCGTAATTTATGTATATAAGATTGTGATTGAACACTCTTTCCATAAACAAAATGAAACAGAAGTTGGAATTGATTTATTTCCAATTAATTAATTTTCCAAATTCAAAATTTGTCTGTTGTCATACCAGTTAAAAGCTAGAGCAGGCATAATATAGGAAGTGTGAACCTTTTCTAAATACAAATGTAATAAAAATGCCATGTGGTGCCTCTTAGTCAATTACACATAAGCATGATTAAGGAAAAGACATGTCTATCCATGGATATGATCCTGCTTTATATATTAATAGTAGATTTCATTTTTATAGAAGTTATTATTATATGTTTAGAATTATGCACAAGTTTCTTCAATTAAGTTCTTCCTCCCGTTTTTAGTTAAAACTTCATATCAAACGAACTAACAAAATGAGTAATAAAATTCAATTGCAAATAATTTGCAAACCTATTTCCAAACAAAACACAATAAAAAACTCAAGCACATGGCACAAACAGCATTGGCACCCGTTTTTGCTTTTAGGTATTTAGGCTTGGTCTGTTTCTTCTACTCCATCTACATTCGTCGTAGATAACTTGTTCCTCTTCTTGTTTTTCAGTTAGATCCGGTTTAGAAGTCATGCTTTGATCTAATTTTTTGTTTGTGTCCATGCTTATATCTAGTTTGAAATTTGTAAGGATTATAAGTAAAATAGAAAAATCAACTTAAAGAGAATAGCACTTTGGAGTAAAGGAACGAAAATATATACCAAGTGAACAACAATAGTGAAGGAAGTTAGGAAAAGAAACAAATTCATAAATCATCAAAGGTTGAGGCAAGAGATACTTTGGGCAATAATTGTAAAGGAACAACAATATCAACCAAAGAAACATCAATTCTGATGAAACAAAAAAACAACAATATCGATAAAAAAAACAACAATATTGACTAAAGGAACAATAATCATGAAGGGACAAAGGAACAATAATATCAACAAAATAAACAACAATAATCTGTCAAATGAATGACAATTATTATGAAAACAACAATATCGACTAAAAGAACAACAAGGTCAGCTAAAACATAGGAACTGTAAATATAAGAGTAAACTCGAATGAAGGAACAACTAAGATACAAAGATTGTAAATGGAATAGGAAACTTGACTAAAGGAATAACAATTTAGACCAAATGAACAATAATTGTAAAGGAATAATAATATCAACTAAGGGCCAATTTACCTTAAAATAAATTGGTTGCATTGATGTGCATTATTCATATATAAAGTGATTATTTGCATAAATTATCAATTTATTAAAATCTTATAGTTTAAGAAGTCCAAAAAAATAATTTTAGAATATTTTTACTTAAAAAGAAAGTGATTTTAATTAATTTTTCCTTTTTAGGTTACATAATAAAAAATTCATAAAAATAATTTTATTTTATAAAAAATATTTTGCAATTACATTTGAGACTTCTTAAAAGGAAAATTTTCAATAAATTAATAATTTGAACAAATAATTAGTTCATATAAGAACAATGCACAATAATGCAACCAATTTAATTTAAACAAACTAGCCCTAAGAAAACAACAATGTCAACAAAAAAGGGTAAAATTCATATGTAGTCCCCTAACTTTAAGGATCGTCCTAATGTGGTCTCTTAACTCAAAAAGTGGCTCTTAAAGTCCCCTAACTCAACTTAAGTGTCCTATTTTAGTCCCTACCGTTAGTTATACCGTTATTTTTTATGGAAATTGCCTACGTGGCAGATATATTGCCACGTGGCAGTATCTTTTATGATAAGAACTGATTAGATTGGAAGAAAAATAAAGTTCAAGCTAAAATTGGCACAAAAAGTAATTTTAGAGACCTAAAACGATAGTTAACCCAATCTTCCCTATCACCGCCCCTCTCCGATCAATCGACGCCGCCGCCCCTCTCCCTCTTTCCGCCGACGCTTCATCCCGACTGACCCTCTCCTACTACCTCTTCGGCTTTGCCTTCGCCTTCGGCAGCCCCTCCAATGGTTTCATCGGCCACCACTCCTTCGCCCTTCATTCCTACCCCAACTCCTCCACCGGCGACTACAGCTTT
>KK899868.1:86983-103968 GCA_000696445.1 Aquilaria agallochum | reverse complement strand
TGTGAAAGAGAATTTGATGAAGATGTAATATTTTATTGGTGTGTTCAGGATGTTAAAGATATTGGGTACAATGTGAATGATATTAAATCCATGTACTATAAAGCTAGGTTATTAAAAAACGTGCTTTGAAACATAAAATCGTACTTTTTTACGACTTAAACCAACAAAATCTGTTTCAAATAGCAATAGAAATTTACTAGAGGCTAGAATTGTATGGAAACGTGACTTTAAACATAAAAATGCTAGAATCGCGAGTCTGCCCGACTCTAGGACAAAACAACAATTCTTTAAAAATTGAGCAAAGTCCTTGGGCTTCTAGCCCATTAGCCTCCCAAAGAGCCTAATGATCACATTCAAACAATCCTTCTCCAGCAAGGACCTTAAATAACTTTGAGATCCTTGCTCCGTCTTTGTTTCATCCATGTGGGATGAAAAAATAAGAAATAAAGAACCACCCACCCGCTCTTGTCGAAGCTCGTTCACCAGGCTAATTTATAGCTCCAGCTACCCAGTTACTGCTCTTACTCTGTCCATGTAGGACGAGAATAAACAAGCACATTGTCACCCAATCAAAATCATGAATATCACTTCGGCTCAACCACAACCTTAACAAAGATACGAAGTTGTTAACAAAGATACAAAAAATTAAATGGAGGGCAATCTCCCAACCTTGCAACAAAATGTAGTTTAAATTCGCTACTTTGTCTATTATATAATTTCAGAACCTTCTTTCTTTCTCCTACTTTGTCCATGTGGGACAAGGAAAAAGAAATAAAGAGCCTTAAGCGAGCAGGGCCTCTTCTTTCACCCAAGCCATTTTATGACCTTTCAAGACCCTACTCCCCTTCTAGCTCTCCCATGTGGGACAAAGAGCTAGTAGTGCATAGGTAATAGAGCATGGCCTCCCTACTAGAGAATAAAGCCGCTACTTGTGCATTTTAAGAGCTCAGGGGACTCAACTCCTTTATGTTTATCCATGTGGTATAAAGGAACAAACAGAACACTATCAAACCATCTTTGATCCTACCTTGTTTATAACCTCATACAATCAATTTCTGTGTTATGACGTCCATGTAGGATGAGAAAAGCCTAGCTGGATTTAGTTGGACAGCTTAGCCTCTGTACTTTCGGACTCCCAATCTGTTGAAAACTCCATCCATGTGGGACAAAAACAAAGCAACATCATGAACCAACAAGAAAACAACAATGAGCAACTTATTCATATGACTGAGAATAGCCACAACATCATGAACCAACAAGAAAACAACAATAAGCAACTTATTCATATGACTGAGAATAGCCATACATATGTACCACAAGTCTAGATTCCTACTTTGCACTTCACCCTTTGGGGATGAGAATACATAAGCAATAACTTCATTTTTCCTTCGCCTGGTTAGTTTGGCTTGCCTTATCTTTTAAAGATCCTTCTATCCTTATTCCCTTGTTCTTCCATCCATGTGGGATTAGGGAGAAATACTTGAACATTAAATTGAACACTCCTTCCTTGTTTTTACATAGCCTCAAACTACCAATTTTCCTCTTAATCAATCCTTGTAGGACAAGCTAACAAACTCATTAGCTAGTGATATCGAGCTTTTAGTATAGTCTTACGACTTTACATTTTTTTACCACTTTACGACTATAGAAAAACCAAAATGATTCTAGGTAGAATCTCGATTTTAATAACCTTGCTATAAAGTACCTAGTTGCAATTTTAATGAGGGTTTAAGATTGTTACATGATGATGCTAGTACACTTGACATGGTAAAATATGCTATCCAGAATAGGGAGATGGATTTATATATTGAACATTATAATGGGGGTCATATGAGTCACAATGGACATGGGACAAATGAGAAAATCTCTAGATACCCTGTTGGTTGGGAAGTAAATGGAAGAGCAAGAGACAAGGTCGAACCTAATGGTGCTTCACAACAATGGTCTAATTCAAAGATTGATGAAGTGTTTGACAAGGTGCTTCCTAAATTAGAGGTTGGAGTTTTATATACTGATGGTAGTTGTAGCAGGGAATAGAAAAATGAAAAAACTCAAAAAGGTGTAGCTATAATTGAGGTTAGTGATGATGAGGTTAACAGTAGTGCTGATGATAGAGATGATTCGGAAATAGATCGAGATGAGGAGCTTAGTAAACTTGACCTCACCTTACAGTTGGATGACGATGAAGAGCTTACAAATGTAATCCAAATAGAAAGGAGGTACTTTGACAAATAAATAATATTAAAAAAAAACAAGGGATTAACACAAGACTAGGGGAATGCATCTTGTTTTGAGATGACTGAGGATGAGTGTGAAGAGTCACCTTGGGAGGAATTTCTTGTTAATTCTAATCCTGGAAGTTACATCTACTAATGATGAAGGGTTCGGTGTTGGTTCAAGAAAAGAGAAGGTGTAGCCTAAGTATGATGAGAAAGCTAAAGTATGTCACATTGAGTTAGGGAAGCTATTCAAGGGCTATCTTTAATCCAGGAGAGTTTTGATAAAATTAAGCATACAAATAAAATGTGACTTTGTTTATATTAAAAATGAGAAGAAAAGAATCAGAGTAAAAAATAAGACCAATGGGTGTCCATGGAAAATTTATGCTTCATTAGAAAGGCCAAGAAATGATTTTCAAGTGAAGCTGTGCAATATATATCACACTTGCCATTAAATTTATGGTATTTCAATGTGCACATATATTTGGATGTTAGAGGAGTTAAGAGAGTTGATTCCTAGACATTTAGGCTTCAAACCCTCATATGTTCAGCATCATGTCTCAAATCAATTTAACATTGATTTCTCACTACATCAAAGTAAGGTGGCTAAAGTAAGGGTGACTCATGAGTTAAAAAAGGATGTGGCCCATGAATATGCTAAGTTGGATGATTATGCACATGCTCTAAGGGTTGTAAATCTGGATAGCACAATTTCAATAAAAGTTATACATGGAAATATAGGAGAAGACCCTTTGTTCAAAAGGTTTTATGTGTGCTTTATAGCACTGAAAAAAAAAAAAAGCTTTCTAAAACAATGCAGACCTTATTTGGGGAATAATGGTTGTTTTTTTTTTTGAAGAAGTGGTTAAAGGACACCTGTTAACTGTAGTGGGGAAGGATAGAAATAACCAAATGTTTCCACTATCTTAGTTTGTTGTCGAAGTGGAATGCTTGGATTCATGGACCTAGTTCCTAGAGCATTTGAAAGGTGATATTGAAACGTGTGATGGTAAAGGATGAACATTTATGTTTGATCAACAAAAGGTTCCATTTTGCTTTTTCTTTTCAAAATTTACTACATTTTAATTATGTCTGATTTTTAATGGCTTGCATTCATAATTAATTTTGCCTGGTTTATTTCCTCCAAGGATTGGTTAATGTCATTGCACAAATTTCCCTTCAAGCAGAGCATAGGTATTGTGCATGACATATATTTAGCAACTAATACTCAAATTTAAGAGATGACACTTTTAGGGATGCATTCCATGCATGTGCTAAGTCAACAAATGAGACTGAATTTAAAATGAACCTGGCATCGGAGAAATTAAATGAAGGTATAGTGGCTGCAACCATAAGCATTGATCTTAAGAAGTGGTGTAGAGTATACTTTGATAAAAGCTCAAAATGTGATTCGGTTGAAAGCAATTGTTCTAAAGGGTTCTACATTGTGTTTATTGGTGTTAGGTCTAAGCTTATAATATTTATGCTAGAGGCAAAAAGGCAGTTTGTTATGAAAAGACAAGTGGAGAGAAGACTATTTGCTGTAAGTAGCGTGTTGAATATGAGGGCTGGGTAAAAGAAAAATTGATGAAAAATGTTAATAGCAATTACGGATGGCATGTGAGGTGGAATGGTTAAAATTAGTATGAGGTGTTATGGGGATTGGATCAATTCTCAATGCATCTAGGTATCAGATGTTGTGTTGTAGGGGATGACAATTATTAAGAATCCCCTGTATTCATGCCTATTGAGCGATATTATTTAGGAAAGAGAAACCAGAAGATTACGTAGTGAAATGGTATACAAGAGACATGTTTTTGTGATCGTATGCATGTTCAATCAAGGCCATGTCTGGAGAAGATATATGGGAGGATAGTGGATTTGGGTACATTAAGCCTCCACTAATAAGACCAATGCTCAAAAGGTTGAGAAACAATAGAATAAAGTCAAGGAATGAGCCTCAAAAGAAGAACAACAAGCATAGTAGATATGGTCAAATAATGACATGTTCCAAGTGCAAATAATATAGACATAGTAAAAAAGGTGTTGATCTACTGATTTTGTATGAACATTTGAGGATCAAACAAGTTTCAACATGTTCATTCTTGTAAGTTAACTTATACTTTATGAGTTATCCAATAATGTGATTGTCATTGAAGGTTGTTATTTTTAATTTATTTGGTAAGTCTGAAAACTCAAGGTCAATGAGTCAAGTGAATGTAGTTTCAAGTGACAACAAAAACAGAGGAAAAAGTGCAGTCCAAACTAGAGGTGGTAGACAAAGATGAACCAGGGGAGGTGCTATAGGTAAAGGAAAAGGACGACATAAGGGAAGTGTTGTTGTTGACAGCCAAGGTAGATATCTTTACGACATGGGCCTGTACACACATGACAATGAAAAAATTTATTGATGTAAGTTGTGCTTTATGGAATTTCAATTATTCCATTTTAATATGTCTTTAAGATTTTAATTTTGTTGCCTTCATTGATTTTGCAATATGGAATGCCTATTCAGACTTTCTTATGAAGATATTCAAGTTGATGATTTTTTAAAGACTTGATTACATCTTTCATGAAGTTGTTCATACTTTATATTTTGCAACACTTTTGATAATTTTTTTGAATATTATGATCTATTGAAATAACTAATTGTTGAGAATTAATGGCAAGGCCAGTTGTTAGTGCCTGATATGTAAAATCAGCTATTATATAAAGGGAAGGTTGATTTTGGGGTATATAATTAATTTTGTTATTGTTAATGTTCAAAGGTTAGTGCATGCCTGCTTCAATTATGTGGTTTTGTTATATTGGTTCTTAGAGCCTCTGTACAATTAGTGCATTCATGCCTTAATTATATTAAGCAGGTTAGTGTATGCTTGCTTTTGTGATGCATCTAATTGGACATTGAACCTATACTTATCTTAAACAAAATCAGCTCATAAAGGAAACATATGTTCAATACTTTTGCAGGCCGAGATCATACACCAATGTTGACCAAAATACCAATTTCACTCCAATTATGAGCATCTTATACATAGTATTCTTTGCCACAAATACAATTTTAGTACTAGGCCGACATCAACTGACCATTGCTGAATCTCAAACTTAAACCAATACAAAAACTTACAACATAAACAAATAAGACAATATCTCTTAAAAAGATACTTTATTTACAACCATCATCCGAAGCATACTTTAATGCTTTCATATTCTCCTACAGAGTACTAATCCTGTCAACAATCTTAGCACAAACAACTTCCTTACTTGCATATTTCCGATCACCAATAACCTTTTTTAACACAAATTTGAGCTTTTTATTCTCTACCCTTTTCACCATGCTTAATAGCTCCTTAATGGCATCTGCTGCATGCTGGCTCATTTTTTCATCAGTCTAGTGTAGGCAATGATAGCCTTCCTTTGAAACTATGGATGACCCCCTTTAACATTTGTAACAAAAATCCCATATTGTTCCAATTTATAATGAAATAATCAATAACATTTACCTTTAATTAATTAGAACATATACGATCTATTTAAGGCAACTACAATCAAAACCAGAGCATGAAAAATGAGGCATATCAATTTTACCTTATTGCAGACAACTGAATATGATGCACCCTAAATTAGATGAACCTTCAACTTTACAACAGTTAAAACCAATCACTAAAATTGGGCATGGACTTGATCGAACCTGCCTCCTCTAGGTGATTAGAACCAACATACCCAAAATTCACTTAACAGCGAATCCAACTCCTTTGGCTATAACAACGGAAAACATCCCTCCTTCAGGTAATTTGATGAAACCAATGAAAAGATTCTTTCCATACAACAAACATTGAAAATCATAATTTTTATATTACCTTATAATTTGGGCACCCATAACCATTTACCAACATTCTTCATTTCTTTTCACTCCATTTACTCCTTTACAGGAATCCATAGAAACATTGGCATCTCACCTTGTTGCCGTCATCCAATTTCCCATTTGCTTACCCTCCACAACTATAGGATGACTATGGCATCATGGTTCGACAATGGATTTCACCAAAATTAGGAGAGAATGGCTCGACAGACTTAGTGTCTGGCGAACCCTAACTTTATTTTGGCTTCTGTGAATTGGGGGTTCAGGTCTACTTGCTATAAGTCCCCAACTAAAATTGACAACATCAAGTCCTTTATCCAAATTGGACTAAGTCACTTTATTATTATAAGTTTGGTTTCTCTTTGCTGAATTTGATTAAGGGGTTTATTCATTTCTTTACTCAAGTTTGGGGGCTATTGACACCTTTTGGCCTAGTGATTATGATAATAATTCCTTGATTTTAAAAATTATGGTTATATAGTCTTAGTGTTAATTTTTTCCATAAATTCTTGTAAGTTTTTACTAGGATGCCAAAAGTGATATTCTAACAATGCACATTTAGGCTGAGAAAAAAGTACTTGTGTGTCATAAGTGATTCACTTGGTTCTTTTTATAAAGTGATATTACGAATGTGTTTACTTTGCATATGTGCAAGATAACTAGGATTGGCCATATTTTGATAATGTTTCAATTAGCATGTCTTTTAGGCAATTTAATTAGAATATTTTGAGATTTAATGAACATCAAGTCCAGATTAAGTTCTAGATATAATCACTAAATATTATTTCATACTTTCTATCATAAAACATGTTCCTTAGAAGAGACTTTGAGTTTATATGATCTACTACTTAAGTAGCATCAGATACAACCCATTTTGTATAGGAATGGTTAAAGCCAATGGCAAATATGTCACTACCATGATTTCTTGAACATAAAGAGGTTGATCATCAATATCATAATGATTATTGTTTATGATGGTTAAGATTGATGATTACCATTAGAAAATAGGCCAATAACATAAGGACTCTATTACAACTCTGAGTGCTTCTATACAGTGATTAGATTTAGTGAGCTCAAGCCCTAGGCAGTCCATGTCCTATAGACCAAGCAGAACATGTGTACTATGTTTACCCAAGTGGCCCTTTTGGTCATTATGCAAGGATGTGTATATTGGTCCAACCATCACATACATATTCACACACAATTTCATCTGGGAGTAATGATGATAGTGAAATTCTTTATTCCTAGCCAATATGGAATTTAAGTAAAATCTCCAAGTGCATGTACAATCATATGCATACATGATGCTATTGGTGTGTATTTTATGTGTCCAAACTTTCACACCATGTCCAACCCAAATTCTACCTATGTTGTCCTGTGCCCTAAAGGTTTTAAACTTTTTAATACACTTAAACCTTCATAGGGAAATAGGTTTGAGATGTTAAATCCATCTAAGTTTACAATTATGAATTTTACACTTAACCGGGTAGAAATTACCATATGAATAGTGCTCAGCAAAATTAGCCAATTTTGACAGACCATAACTTTGGCTACAGGGTACCAAATCCAATGATTCAAAATTCAAGTTATTCATATTGAAGTTTTCTAGATGTGGTTAAAATTTCATAGCCAAATTCTTTATGTACAAAAAGTTAGGGTAGCTATTGACAATTAAGCCCATACAAAATATCATAATATTCATACACTCAATTTTCAGGTGCAAAACCCACTTGGTAGTGTCCATAATGTCTTATACACCTGGGAAAACTATTCCCCTGAATTTAGAACCCTTTGAACCATCATTCATAAAAATGTCATCAAAACAGCCCATAAAGACCATATGGACAGCATTGTATACACACTTCAAACTACACTCCATTGATCCATTTATCCTTCTCACACTACACATACAACATACCCAACTCATTTACATGAATTTATGCACTACATATATGACAATAACTTACTTAATACATACACTAAGCTTCTTGGAGAACTTCAAAAGCACTAAGCACTCCAGAAACTTGAAGGGACCAGCTGCTGTGTAAGAAAAAAAGTACCATTACTAAAAATAGCTAATATGCTCCAAAAATCATGAAAGTTTCTAGTTTACAACTACACATATGGAAGTTAATACAAATAAAATTTCACAAAATAATTTAAACGAAAGCTATTAGTTTGAATGCTCTCTTTCAGATACTCCTGAAATGGGCAGAAAGGGGGTAAGTTTCTTAAATGAAACTTAGTAAGGGCTTATCAATAAAATTCTCAAACTCCAGTCATATAACTGAAATCCACAGACACTAAAACACAAAAATACAGTACAAATACACAAACACATCCATCCAAATGCACAAACAACATAGCAACAAACAAATGAAATGCTGGCAGAAATGAACACATTAGGGTTAGTTCATAAACAATCAAATAAACATTATGTAATCGCCATGGCAGACCTCCTCAAGCTAATGCTTGGTCTTAAGAGATTAATTGGTCTTAGTTAGTACTAACTTGGGCTCTAGAAACCCTAAATTTCACTTCCATAATAGAGCACCAAAGCTGTAAGGCTGAAACCCTAGGTGCAATTTTCCACTTAACCTAAACTTGGTTCATCAAGCTCTTGGCTCTTTTCCAAGCTTAGGGCCTTAGCTTCATGGATGTTTAGGCATCAGTATTGAATAGTAAACAACCATGAAACCCAAATAAAACCCTTACCTAAGCTGTGAAGGTTGAAATCTTCAAAAGATACACAATAAACCCGAAAATTAGGATTTTTCTCTTTCTTGTTGCATTCAATTGTCTTCCTTTGTGATTTCTCAGGAGCTTGAGCTATGGTGGCTATGGAAGCTTAAGGAGGAGATAAGGAATAGGTTTTGTCTAGTGGGGGACAAAAATGGCCAAGAAATGGCAAGAAATCAAGATATTTTACTTGACTTGATTAGTTTAACCTCAACACTCGCTTAGGTCACTATAAGTATGTCTTAAGCAAACACTTTTTTTCCAATCTTTAGCCCACCTTTTTGACCTTAGAACCTGAAAATAAAAGGCTAGGATAATTCTAGAAGTGGTCACCTTTGACCCTTGTCAATGATACTCCCATCATTAAGTTATTTTTTGTGAACAATTGTAAACCTAGTTGCCCTAGGTTCTTGAATAATAGCCTTTGTTTTCTTTATGCAATTTAGCCTCAAAAAATTGCTTCCATACCATGCAAATCCCTTTAAAACCTTTTTTTTAAAGCTATACAATTGAGCACCCAAGTCATGAAATTTTACAATAAAGTAACCATTGTGTGGATCTTTTAAGGAGGTGTAGATTATACACTTTACCCCTCACATTCCATTCATTATGGGAAAAATCATGCTATATAATGGTTTATAACCATTACGCCTTTATACTGTAATTTTCCCATTTGTTGAGGTAGTAACAAACTCAATACTCTTCAAGTGCCAAATGATCATGCAAATATGCAAGATTAAGATGCTTCTCTTTGTTGGCCTATCTTGATATCTTCAAGTCGGTAACTAGACCACTAAGAAAATGGTAGATTTTGGTTGAGAGGGAGGCTCAATTGGTATTTTCTTAAAGTAGACAATCCAAGTAATGTTTAAGATTGGCATTTTGCATTTTGGTACAATTTTATACTTGATTCTTTACATTTTGGCAAATTGTGAATATGAACTTGATTTATCATGTCTTTGTGATCTGATTATGAGTGTGAAGTAATTATCAATAAGATTCAAGTAGTGTGTATATGGTTATGAAGGTAGCCAATGCATGCACACATCTTAACTATATTAGAAACTATTAACAAGAATTATGTATTCTCTCTAAACAATAAATATTCTAATTTAAGTATCTCCTATTGTGGAGAATATCTTGTTCTTGGTCATTCATAAAGTTAGAATGAAATGTCTTCCAATATTAGTTGAGGCCATACCTATTGTGATATGGTTACATGACCCTTTTAACAAACTTTAACATCTAAAGAACTATAAAAGTTTGACTTCAATGTTGTTGCCACTTTTATAGTATGTACGTGCAAAGAGAGAGAAAATGTGTTTTTTTAGGCAACAATTCACATTTAAGAAAGAATGTTAATAGACATGAAATGTGTAGAGGATTATAATCTTAACTTTTGAAAAAGAGTTGTCATCTTGGTTAAGTTCCAAGAGGCTAGTGATTATGTATGTTCATCTTTAATTTTCTTATTTGAATAGCTTAGTATGTATAAAGCACTATAAATACTTTCTTCCGAGAGGTAGTGGTCAAAGGCTTAGTATGAAATTTGGTTCTTTCTTATTCTTGATTATTTAGTATCTTATCTAGCATAAGTACAAGATCAATGCGATCATGAAATAAGTTTAGGACATGAGGTTATGTATCTCATAAGATTTCATTGATTTGGCATAAATGCTAGATCAATTGAACTTTTATAAGTGAAAATGGCTTTTTAGTTGTCAAAATTAGAAATTCAAAATTGCCATAAAATATAATCTATACATCAATGTTAATGATCTTCTATTTGGACAAAGATGCTACATGAGACCCATTGGGTTGTACATATCATTAGTTGATCCTTAACTCAATAGGAGCTTAATGAGGTTATATTTAAAAGTTGAAGATCCATAGGTGGATAGCTTCACACCTTCAATGAAATTTTTATCCATAAGATTCATTATAATAACAAAAGTTAGATTTGGATATGAGTATACATCTAGTGGATGATAAGCTCAAATTTGGATATGAGCATACATCTAGTGGATGATAAGCTCAAATTAACTTCCTTAAATGGTGAGGAAGCTTCCATGAAATTATGTTTTTTCGTGACTTTTGGCCCTAAAATCATAGAATAGTCTAAGGACTATATAGAATAATATGCTTCAAGACTAAGGTCTCAGAGTATTTCATGTGTAATCTCAAACTTGGTTTAAGATAATGTAGAAAGAGCCATTTTATTCTTGGACCATACTTCAAGTTTAACTTATGGCTGTTGCTTATAACACTTTGAGAACTTCTCTTGGAATGGAAGAGTTTGGATTAGTTCTTCATTTAAGTTTAACATGTATCATGAGGTGTGGATGATAGAATGTTAGCCAAGTTAATCAAGATAATTAGTTCAAGTATTCATTTTTTATTCTATCCTAAAAACCATGTTAGTATAGAATACATGTCATATTACATCATTTGGATGTAATAAAACAATGATGAATGTTATCAAGGTAACATTATTGCACTAAAATATGGTTAAATTTAAAGATGAATACACATCTACATTTGGTTATATAATCTTGCTTTGTGCAAAGAAAATTACTTTATGTAAGCAATTTTTTGTGTGATATTTGTTTCCATAAAAAGGAGCTTGTTTTCATAAAATATAAGGGTCATTAGTGACTCATATAGGCTACACACTATCTTAATGGTGGTTTGGGATTGAACTATTTTAGTGGTGATTTATGCATCCTTAGTGTTCATATTTCATGAAATTGTAAAGCCCATGATATAACTACTAAAATGTAATAGATAGACATGAAGTTAGAGTTAGTTTAACTTCATTAATGTGTCCCTTATTAGTACTTGTATATGATAAGTTGCACTACACATGTGTAATGCATGTTTATCGCATATGTGCATATACTTATATGAGATAGTTGTGTTGAATGTGTGTCATACATATCATCATATATGTAGCTTACATCATAACAAAAATCAAATATATGTCCAAACATAGGTTGAAAGTTTGTTTTCTCACACAAACAACCTACCCTTGTTCTTAGAGTTTGAACAAGGATGAGACTACTAAAGTCTTGAGTGTAAGTTGTTACTTAAATTAGTCACATGTAACTTAATAGAGACTTACATCCAAGTATGAGTCACATAGTCCAACTTGTTATAACTTTAGCACAAAGGTCATTTTGATCTAAACTATTTGTTTGAGATCAAGGTTAGGTGTTAGTCATACCGCTTTTATATGCCCACAAATACATTTAACCTATGTGACTATGTAGATTTCTCACATGTGAGAAGTTTGACACTTGATTGGTTTTTTAAGGACATATCCCCGTAATGGAAGTCCACATGGAGTCATACAAATAATGTTTTGAGAAGGAGATAGGCACCTCCTAAATAGCGATTGTCAAACATTGTGATTGTGTACACTAGCATACCATGACACTTATTCATATATTGTGTGTCTTTTGACATGTTAAATTGATAATAGAAAGAAAATAAGTAAGTTTTCTCTTTTGTTACTTATGTGTGAGTTTCTTTCACTATGCCCCTACTTGTGACTGGCTACTATTTAATGATTTAAAATTATAGTGTTACTTTGGTGTGCTTCCAATGGCTATGATAATTCAGCCAACTTTGTATCTCATTGGGTAATCACTAGATTTTAAATTATTATCTAGTGAATGCAATATGAAAGACTTTATAATGTGTTTGTAAATCGATGCAAATCACAATCTGGTTATATGTGTTATAAGTTAGATAGTTGATGTACTATCATCTATACTTGAATACGAGTGCTCATAAATAGTACTTATTGTAATATTGTATTACTTATCGTACTAAAGATTCAATATAAAGTGAACTTGAAAAGGATTTATCCTGAGTTTGGTACATGACAAAGAGTTTATTAGTAAACTCACAAGAGAGATGTCTTGTAGCCAAATTATGCATTAACAAAGTCTTGAGACATATAGCCATAATTAATTATATATGTATCATTAATGAACCTTGATTTGTTCAAGGATCTTTCATTAGTTCAAAGATTTGTGGTTAAGATAATTCTTCTATGTATGTTTAACCATTATATATGAAGGAGATTTATTGTCATGCTTAGAGTCACGCGCCCAAACTTGTATATGTTAGTTTCTTTTGTGATAGTGTGTTTCAAGTGTTTCTTATCAATTATCCTTGTGTTCCATCAAGTATATTTAATGCAAATAGGAGCTATTGGAGTTTAGTTAGCAAGAATGATTACTAAATTCTATAAACGCATTAAAATATATAGGTTGTACTGTTAACTGGTGTGGTCACACTGTCTGTTGGAGCTGTCACATCGACTCACATCATTGCTTCTAACCTTAACTAGATTTAGTTGAGTGCTTAGGATGATGTGGCATATGTGTGTGACATATCATCACCTTGGAATCAATAGGAAAATGCCATGTGCGCGATTATGTGACGTGCACATGTACTTCTTGACAAATGGGGTAATTACTTAACAATCACCTTATAACTACTCATATTATGATGGGATATGACCTTTATATGAAATGATATATTTATCCCAATATATATGATACTTGGGGAGGTAGTTATGCACCATAATTACCCTAGTTAGTGAAGTACCATAACTTTTAGTGAAGGGTCATGGATAAGGCAAATTTAACAACCTTTAAGAGGTGGTTATGACCTTAATTTAAGAAGACACAACTCTTAGAAGAGTTGCTTTGTGGCCGAACCAATACATCCTTTCTAAGAGTGGTTATTACCTTATTTAAAGGGAAAAAGTTATAGGTAGATGAGGACACCTTTTAGCGAACTAGTACAACATTTAATGAAAAATTGTGACTCTTTTATAAAGGGTTATGACCATTTATAAGTGCTAATTTACCCCTATAAATAATGGGCAGTAGCATTGTGCAAATGAGGTTGCGAACACAACTTTCGGATGTTCTACTTATTTTATTTCACTCCACACGCTTTTCTCTTACTATAAAGAGAATTCTGATCAAGTATTGACTGTGAACCACATATTAAGTTACTTGTTTTCAAGTTAATTAAATTTATGATCCTTTGCATTTACAATAGGCCACATCTTCTGCAACAAGCTTAAATAGGCATCTTTCATCAATTAGACTACTACTCAATTATTCAATGATAACAAAGTATGCCTTAGTTTTTTTATTTATTTTATATCTTGAAAATTAAAGTGTTTATTAGTTGTATACTAAATTTTGTTCAAGAAGCCAGGGGTTTGAACTCTACCTCCACCAAACTTCTTATAAAATGTCAGTTATATTGATTTAGCGGCCATCTAGGTCCCGGAAAAGTAGACATTCTCCCCTTTCATTAAATATAAAGTACCTTTGATCCTTATACTTATATAGATGCCTCTATTTGCAAAATAAAATAGAAGCCATTAATCTTTCAGAAAGAAATAATCAAAGGAAGAAATATTGAAACAGAAAATATTAGTTTTCAAAAGATATTAAACAGAATAAGGGTAATTAAATGAAAAATTATTATAAATAAGGGTTTGATAGTTAAAATATTCATTACTCAAATTAAGTTGATCAGTTGAATTTTGGCCCAAAAAAAATTAAAATTAGGAAAAAGGAAAAAAAGGACTAATTATCTTCTCTAACCGAGCGAGATTAGCATGTAAAAGAAACATTGAAAAGGTAAGGCATAAATGCACAGACCGAGTAATGAAAGTAAAACATATTACCAATATAGTACAATAGTTGATATAAATTTTATAAGTAATAAGAATCTAAAAATTGATTGCATTAATAGATCCACACCAAAACAAAGAAATGACGAACAAATAAATGAATTAATTCAAAAAAAAAAAAGAATACAACATCATGGAACAATGAATAAATAATCGCAGAAGCATAAATGAAAAAATTGTAAGAAAAAATCATATAAAACTGAAAAAGAATGGCAGTAGCAAAAAAAAATGTGATATAAGAAACTAAAGTGAATGTGCTTTCGCAAAAAAATAAAATAAATGAATGAAACAAAATGACAGGAAAAAGAACTTAGATTGGTTTAGGTTTTGTGAGATTATTAAGGTGCTAATATATATAGGGAAAAACAAGATTGTTAAAATCAAGATCTTATCTAAGATTATTTTTCATTGTGCAAGATTGGAATCGTAAAATCAGATTGTAGATTGTAAAATCCTATCAAAAGCTTAAAATTTACTGTCTAAATAATATAATTTATATACAAGACCAATTATATTATAAACTCAAGTAAGATTTAAGTGTCATAATAACGGTACAACATAATTATTGATGCAATACATGTAAAATTCAAACTTTAATAGAGTATACATCAATATAATCAATAAAATAATCTACATAAGTCTGAAAAAAATTCATAAATAAACACATTATTGGCAAATAAAAAATAGTACAATATCCATAATTTAAATATTCAGTAATTGACTTCCAATAAATTTAAAATATATAATAATTTCTTTGTAGTTGTAAATAATTTAAAATTAGTAGTCTTTTCTTTTTAAATGAAATAAGTTCAACTTACAAAGAGAAAAATTGGTAATTTGGATATCCATTAACTATAAAAAATATTATTATATATATTAAATTTACAGTACGACAGTTACCAAATAGTTTAAATTATTCTTTAAAAAGTTATTATTAAACAATTACCTTGAGTTAGCAAATTTTGTCCAATTAGGGACCAAAATGAAATGTTTTTAAAAGATTTAGAACCAAAATAGGATATTTTTAATAAGTTTAGGATCTAAATGGAACATTTAATAGACTATGGATAAAAAAATAATGAAAATTAAATGTTAAGGATCATCTATGTAATTTACCCTCAACAAAAATCAATACTCAGGTATGATCAATTTCGATCCTACGATCCTAGTTACGATTCTATCATGATCCTACAATGTCTTCGATGCTATAACGTTTTAACAATATTTTCTATGTTAGAATCGTGAGATCGTATGATCCTATGATCAGAATTACAATTTTAATAATTTTGAGAAAAAGTATAACAGGAAATATATTATTGTCCAAATATATGAAGTACAATAGGGGCCATCAAAAAAATAAAAAACAAAATATGGTATAAGAAACTAAAGTGCATGAGCTTTCTAAAAATTAAAACTAAATTAATGATATAAATATGCATGAGAATCTTGAAATTGGGGCGGAACTCGAAAATTAGATTTGAAATTTGAAACACTAGCCTTTAAGCTAAAAATTATAAAATAGCAGCTTTCGCCCCAAGTTTTCCCTATGCTACCCCCCAAACCCTAAACTGCTCCTGCTGTCGCTCCACTATCGTTAGCCGTCCTAGTCAAATGCCTTGCCTTTGCCTCACGATCCTTCAACATCAACCTTGTTTTGGAGTGCCTAGCCACGATGCCTATCACCATCTCAAGATTGTTGCACGATACTGCAGCATCCTAGCTGTCACCTAGGGATGGTAATTGGGTGGGTCGGGTCAGGTTTAGGTCAGGTTATTCAGGTTCGGGTCTAGTCGCGTTAGCATGAATTCGAATCCAGGTAGGATTCAGGTTAGGTCATTTGGGTTCGAGTTAATTTCAGGTTGAGTTGATTTCGGGTTCAGGTTGGGTTGGGCCGGGTTTATTTGGGTTCGGGTTCACTTCAGGTCAGGTTAATTTTAGTCTCAGATAACTTCAGATCAACTTTCGGGTCAAATTCGGGTCAACCTTTGTGTTTATGTGGATTACTGGTGTGAAGTCAAAATGATTGAATCGATTCATTTTTTTTAAAATTTAAATCAAATAATTCAATTTTCTGTGTGATTTAATTTAAATTAATTTTTCATTTTTTTAGTATATTTAATTAAAATATTCATAAAAATCTTCTTCATTATAGTTTAGTACATATTTAAGTAATTTAACATTGTTAGTAATATTTGATTGCTTTTCGAAACCCATTCCTTTTAACTATCATTGTACAGATTATTCAGATCTTTACCCAGCTATCACCCAGACATATACAATGACAATTTTGTTATGCTTATGTTTCAATGAATTTTCTTTGAGATTACAACGAAATGCAAATCAAGTTCATTATTAGTGACTAAATTATAAAATTTGAAAAATTTTGGGTGAAAGTGCAAAGATTTCAAAAATTTTAGGATCCATGTTGTAATTATTATGG
>KK899868.1:64796-83806 GCA_000696445.1 Aquilaria agallochum | reverse complement strand
TGTGATTCTTCATTCATCAACACATTTTCTAATTATTTGTTCCATTAACACTTTTCATGCAGATATAATATATATAGGTCTACTGAGTCTTCTAGGGGTTTATTAAATTAATCTTAATTTTATTGCTTATTTCACTTTTATATCCATTCTTATTTATCTATTTTAACTTTTGCTTTCATGTTTCTTTCAGAGTCTTGTGTAGGTTTTTGTAGGTACCGGAAAGAGCATACATGGGAGAATTTCCACCACTAATATCGAGCAACTTTGAGGTGATCCTAACCACCTTAACATTGAGTTCTACACCACAAGGTGATCCGATGACCCTTATTGCAACGACAACACCGATCACCTAAGTACATACCTAACTGGTCACCTAAGCTTCCCATTCACACGGAAGCGAATTACATAAGCTTTGATTCCACCTCACACTCTGGTACATAGGAAGATTAAAAGTTCAACTCAAGTCCAAGCCTAACAACTAAAAATAACCTTCTTTCTGTTGTTTAACATTTAACATGCATGTATTTTTATGATACTAACAATTAGTTTTTACTTGTTTTAAGTTTGTTTCTGCACGAGTTGGGTGCCTAACACCTTTCCAACTCATACCCAATCCCTTATCCCAAAATTTTTGGTTTTTACACGAAATTTACATTTCTCATTGATTTGAAGTCAAATTGAGTTTTTTTCATAGCTTTTATCCATTTTTCAAACTAAGGTGACAACTCGAACTTTTATTTTCTAAATACTATTATGAGAATCTGCGTGAGGCGAGGCTATGTCAACAATTGCATCTGTGCCTGAGAGAAATCAAGGTTGAAGTGGCTTACACCCATAAAGTCTAGTGGCAAATTTAGTTATATCGAATATGGCAATTCAGGTATATCGCATTCGTTTGTAAGATTCAGTGCTGCCAGTAAATAAACAAAGCACAAAGGAAGAAACATTAATGGGTAAGATAGGGAAGTGATGCAAGGATAATTGACAAAGGAACAACTGAACACAACGGCAAATCACACTACTGAGGCTAGGGGTGTTAGTTTCGGTTTGATTGATTTGGAACACAACCAAATAAAACAATTCAATTTATTTTTAATTTTTATAAATTTGATCTTAACTGTCAGAACTACATGTTGAAACCAATCTGAACCATATAGATCATAATTCAATTTTTTCGGTTTTTATCTAAACTATTCAAATTATAATTCAGTTTATCCAATTTTTACAATTCAATTATTTTCTACTAGAACTAAATGCATGGTAATTAAGAAATAATATACAACTTGAAAAAGAAAATATGATAACAATTAATAATATTCCATTTTATACCTAAAGTTAAGGGTTGGCTCATAACATATAGCCCAAAATTAACAAAAAAAAAATGACCTTATATATATATGTAGGATTGACGGGTATAAGTATAAAATACGTGTTACTTTTTGATTTATTCAATCTTAAGCTTATGAACCAATAACTAATATGATAACCAAAGAAGAAATTTGATTTTGATCCAATCTAAACAAAATAACCAAATAACAGAACTATTTTGTCTAATCCAAATAATCCATGGATAATTCGGTTTTGTTCAAACAATGAACCCTAATTGAGGCAAGTATTTGCTATGTAAGAGCTGAATAGTTTAAAATCTATTCACATGACAAGAAGCACCGGGAGGAGACATAAAGTACCATAATATTCACAGCATCAAAGGGCTAGCAAGATCAGTCCAACAGCAAACAGCAATTCACTGAAAAACAAAAGTAATTGAACTGCAAAAAGCAAAGACAGCTAAAGGGCAAAACGCATTCGACTTATTACCAATTTTGGTGCACAGCAATTACCACTCATCCCACTTGTTTAAGAAGTCGCTCCACATTGCTCCAGCAATTGAATCTCTCAGAGTTAAGGCAGCCTGTTCCTCAGTTGGGGAAGCGAATTGCAGCTCAGGCTGCTCGTCATCATAATCGGCCAATTCTTCTGCTGCCATCCCATCAGTGCTAGAGAACAGCCAATCATTCCTTTCCTCCCGCCGGATATAATTGTGTAGAACGCAGGAAGCTATTACTACATCTCTTTGGATATGAAACGCGTATTGAGGAGCAAGTTTGAGAATGGGAAACCGGCCTTTCAGCACATTGAAAGACCTTTGAATTACATTCCAAAGAGCACAATGTCGGTGATTGAAGAGCTCATTCAGATTTTTGGGTAGTTGATTAGCACCTGCAAATTCATGTCTGTGATACCTAACTCCTGGATAAGGAGAAAGAAATCCTCTTGTATTCAAGTAACCACTATCAACCAAGTAATACTTGCCTGAAAAGAAAAAGGAAAAATAAATGAATGCAGTTTATGTTAAGGCTCCATCAAAAGTTGCACACAGTAGACCGTAGAGGCAATAAGTTTATCATCAGTTGCATTTTTAACAACCAAATCTTTGGCCTAGTGGCTGTTACCAAAAGGTCCAAGGTTACACTCTCAGCTCCCCACTTGCCCTCTCTCCTCTGTACCAAAAATGAAAGCTTCTTATTTCAAATAAGGCAAACTCTGAAAAAGCAATACTTAATTTTATTTGATTTCAGTTCCACTATTAAATCATGTCATAAATTGAAAAAAACTTGATTTAGAACCTTCAGGAATGTGAGGAAAATTCTGATCTGGATCATCAAGGACTGCTCTTAAAACACGTGAATCTGCAACTGAACCTTCCCAGCCAGGATATACAAAAATGAACTGGAGGTCAAAAGTGCAAGCTGCCAATATATTTTGCGATAAAAAGCCTTTCCTATTACGAAACCTAGATTGATCCTTTGCTAGGACATGTGCAGAAATGTGCATCCCATCAATGACTCCAATGCAGTCCTAAATAAAGAGATCAACAGAATCAATAAATGGCATGTGATGGTGGAGAAATAACCTGCAGATCGAAGTCCAGATATAAATATATAGGATTCCTGCTCAGAGTAAGCATGAATCTAGATACATACCTTGAAATATGGATAAAACCTTCGATTATTAAGAACATCTTGAGGAGTTTCAGAAGACGGAGGCTCTAGAAATTCACGTGAGAGTGACTTGATTGCCTTCAGCACGTTATTAAAATGACGGCTGATTGTTTCACCTGAATGCTGAAACCTCTCTTGGACAACTCTGTTCCTCTCATTATGACCAATAATATTTAAGAAAATGCCCAGCTGCTCCTCTATCATCACACCAGCTGTATCACGTAACATGCCTCTTTTCCTTAGCGTGTCGCAGAGTTTGAGAAACACATGCTTGTCCATCCGAAACATTTCACGAAAGGTATCATCATTTCCCCCTAATACCTCATTCATAAATCTACCTCCACTGGGTGGTGAATTACGAGGCTGCTTAGTTATGGTGTTATAGTAATAGTAGCCAGCAGCTGCTGCAACTAATTCCATCTCATCCAATTCTATGTCCAAATCATCCATGCCTGAAGAGATGTCTGTGAAGTAGAGTTGATATAAAGGATATATAAGACATAAAGGTATATACTAAGAAGGGGAAGAAAAAATTCTCAATCAAATGAAAGAGCCAGGTCCTTAAAGTTCAAAAGCAGGATGTTATAAACAAGTACTAGGAATTCATGAATCCTTTTCATTCACCCTCCTCACAATGTTAAATGCAAGTAATTCCTAGTAATACTCCCACTAAACTACTCTCAAAAGTAGACCTCTTATCTACTCAGGAGCAATGCAAACAAATCGAATGCAAGAAAGTGAACCTGTAGATGACCACCTTTTGTTTCATCCACTACCTCTATGCATCGGTTATCGAAATCAATCTTCTTGATACAAATTCAGAATGCCCTCATATCTGAAGAAGCTGCTGATTCTAGCACTGCATCATTAGGGCCAGGCCAGTAGCTGTCTCACGTCTCTTGCACCCACTACAGCCATAACTTCTGTACAATCCCTCCTCAAAAAGAAGCATCATCATCTTAGTCCAGGTAAATTATTGTTGGCCTACGATCGACTGGTATTTTACTTCTCAAGGAAAAAATTGGATATTAAACAGAGTCCATGCTAGCCCAAGACACAACATCAGCTTCCCCGACACCCTACGGTCGGAGTTGCCGACCAGAAACAGAGCGCATTGTGATAGACTCAGGAGGACGGCACGTGTGCAAAGAAGCCATCCAAGATACCAGGATTACGTGTGAGCAAGTTTTAATGCAATTATCAGATTTTCATTCAAATTCCTTCTCGGTTCTATTCTCACCAAAAGTAGAATATTTCCTGCAATAAGTTCTGATTGGGACCTATCACATTGGCGTACCCAGAACCGAAAACAGGAGAACCGAAACTCGAAATTGATCAATTGGAAAAATAAAAAAAAAAAGACGAACATGCAGGTATAGAGAGAGAATCGATGAAAACAACAGCAAGTAGAAGATACTAACCGAATTTCGAAACTCTGGCACAGAACATAGTGGTCTGAAGCGCAGGATACGGGCTGCGACCGCGCGCCACCGCTACCCAGCCGGGCAAGAGTTTTTTTCTGAAGCTACCTACAGAAGCTCATTATCTGCCCAGAAAGCAACAATTTATTGCTTTTGTTCATCCGAATCAGCAAAGAGAAATGTGGGTTTCTGGATTCTGTTGTGGGGAGCGCTGGTGGCGAGGGGAGGGCGCGGCGGCGGCGGCGGCGATTAGTTGTTACGGGCGCTGTGTTTGTTTCGGTGTAATTAGGAAATCCTGCATTTTACCCCTAAACCTAGCTGACAGGGACTCTTTACTCCTCTAACTACATCTCGGCCCACATAAACCCTCCAAGTTCCGACAAAGTACAAAAAGGATACTTCCTAAAGGGGTAAAATTCATTTGGCATCCCTAATCTTTTCATGTTATCCTAAACGGATCCCTAATCTTCATTTTGTCCTCATAAAGTCCCTGACCTTCCTATTTTTATCCCAATTGTGGTTTTTCCGTCAATTTCATAGTTAAAATTAATGAAATATTGAGAAAAGTACCCACTCTAGTCATACTTTTCTTTTTCTACTCAAAGCACCCTCAAAACTAGTAAATTTCACACTTCAACCCTCATCTCCGCTCCTTCCCTCTCTCACCATCCTAACCAAACCCATTCCCGACAAGCGATTCGGCATTGTCAATGGTGCCCATGGCCGCACAAACTTGCTCACCCAGTCAGCCAATACCTTTTCACATAGATGAATCTAGCTCAGATGGTGCCTCAGTCGCACCTAATGATGAATTCGGCAACATTGGTGGTGAATTGGAGCTAGGGCAACAACGTACGACTGATCTAGCTGGTTCAGATCAAATTATCGGGGAGGGAGGTGGGTAGCAAATCTGATTTTAACAGAAAAATAAACCCTAGTAAACTTAGGAACACCCAGAACAAGAAAGAGGAAGAAAAATCAAAATCGTCTTGCATGCATTGTTGACATTGTTCCTTTTTGATCTGATGAATGGAAATCGTCCCAACAAGCTCCTCCCTCCACCTATCCACCATTCCTTCTCCTCTTTCAGANCAACCCTCACTGTGGCTGCAATGTCGTTGCCCTTACACCACCTCCTCCAACAGCAACAACAATTGCCCCAAATGTTCTAGTCTTACCAGTGCTAGGATATCAAGCAACTGAATGATTTAAACAACTATCAGCTCCCTCTTGGTCGAATCAAGAAGATTCACTCTTGACTCTGAGCTCTTCATCCTCAAGCATACCGTCCGCTCTTGGCTCCATGCCGAGGAGAACAAGTGGAGGACGTTGTTGAAGAATGACATCACAACGGCGATTACGCAGGCTGTCATTTTCAATTTCTTAGTGGATATCATGCCAGTTGACAAGATTGATCAGCCTTAGCAGATCCCCGCCTCTTGAGAAACGACCTGGAGACACTCTTGACCCTGATCGAGCTGAAGCCGGTGAAAGTGGAGGAGATATCATCGATGCTTTGACGAGAGGTAAGTGAGCCTAGAGGAGAAGGCGAAGATGTGTGCACGAGGTGGATGATGGTGGGGGAGAAGTGTGGCCTAAAGATGTGGGTGAGGTGGACGACAGCAGATGCGTGAGCGAGGAGGACGGCCTAAAAGATGTGGCCTAGATATGTGGTGGCGAGTTTGAGAGAATTGAGAATTTTTTAAGAATAGGAGGTGGTAGACTCCTTTAAATTGAATGAGGGGTTGAAGTGTTAAATTTTTTAGGTTTGAGAGTGCTTTGACAAGATAAAGACAAATGTGGACGATAGTTGGCATTTGCCATAGAAAATCCATCAAAGTTAACTATGAAAGTGATGGAATGACCAAACAAAAATAGGAAGGTAGAGACTTTAAGAGGATAAAATGAAGGTTAGTGATCCATTTAGGACAACACAAAAAAGGTTTAGTAACCCATTTAGGACAACACAAAAAGGTTAGGGACCACAAATGAATTTTACCCCTACCTAAAGGCCCCTCGAGTTTGGATTTGAATAAAATTTGCCTCATTATGTTTTAAACAACTACATTTTACCCCTAAACTTAATAACTTTTTCTACAGTTTTTATTAGTTACTAACATCAGGTTAGTATTTCGGTGAGCATCTTCTGGCAACAGGTGGGGAAGAAGGGCGAGGAGGAGGAGGAAAGAGGTGAGGGGGACGATATCGAAGAAGAAAGATGTGATAAAGGTCATGATGATGGATTTGAGGAAGAAAAAGAGTGGACAGGGGTAGGGTTTAGACAGCGGCGGCAGGTTGTTGTGGTCTGTCAAGCTTAGGTGAAATGAGCAAATAAGAGAACAAAAATTGAACCCTACGTCTGGTCTCTAGGCCTACTGAAAAAACATGTTAATTTGGTTATGTTAACTTGGGCCGAATAGACCATAAATCCAATTCTACACTACCTGTATTCATTCTAGAATACCTAATAATAATGTAATAGTTATTGAACAATTTAAATTATTTATTTTTCTTCATTTTAATTTTAAAACTGTGTTTTTTTCCTCATTGATATCAATGGTGGTACAATTTTAGGGGACAAAATGTAGATTTCTAAAAGGAGAAAAGGTAAATTGTATTTTCACCTAAATCACAAAAAAATTATTAAAGTTTACCCTAAGTAAAAACTCCTATCACTTAGCTAATTTTGATCATTTGTCTCTGAATAACATTAAATGTTGCAAATTTGACCTAAAGTAACGAGCCAAAAAAATTTGTCATTAAAGTAACTATCCATTAAGAAATTGTTCTTATGTTGAAGACCTCTATTATGCATTCAAATGAAAACTTTAACGGTTAAAACAAATTACGACCCCATAGCAAACAAGAATAAAATCAATTGAATACATAATTTTGTTTTTATTTTTTTTTACTTAAATGATTTACTTACTAAATCTATACAATTTGTTTATCATTTTACTAACAATTGAGTTTATCACTATTCGATTTGATGATAACAAATTTTTATATAAAATAAATTTCCAATTAAATATATTTTCATTTAATATAGGTTAAAAATTATCCTGTAAATATCAACAAGAAATTTTATGTTTATCGCTTGAATGTCTAACAAAATTTATTATCTTAGTTACTTTAGAAATGGTTTTGCAATATGTGTTGAATATTTCCTGAATTTAATGCGTCAGCAAAATGTCAACTATGCCAATACCTCATGTGCCCCTTCCCATGGTTGTGTGACAGTGGTAGAAAACAAACAATGACAGCTTCTCTTCCTCCTCTTTTAAATTCACAACGAAGGCGATAGGTGGATTTGGTTCTGACTGGATCACGACAGGACTCCTCCAACAATCGCTAGATGAGAGGTTGACATGTGGTGATGTAGATGATGACGGAGCTAGGACGGAAAAAGGAAGGGATAGATCGCAAAAGATGATTCGGCGTTGCTGCTGGCTATTGACGCCTAAAAACACGAGACAGGGATGAGACGGGACCATGGGCAACTATAGCAGCAACATACATGGTTGGCAATGCCAGGCAGCAAGTTGCTGTAGTGTCTTCCTCATGCTAACATTCACATACAAAAGGAAACATAAAGTTTTTGGTCAAACCTCTTTGTATCGCTCATATATTTTTTTTCTTCAAATGAATCTCTAATGTTTTTAGGTACAAATGTGTGCACAACCGAAAAATTTTATGCATATCAAAATAATGTAAGAACAATTTTGATATAAAAGTATAAAAAATACAATGCATAAAAACAATCATATAAACATATAATTACACATATACAAAAGAACTTTTATTTATACATTAGATTCATATATTAAAATTTAAACAATTGAAACTTGTACAAATGATATAATATATCTGTGACATATCTCTGATATCATTTTTACATATGTATTACATGTTTGGTACATGCCAATCACTTACTTTATACATTAAGTTTCATATATATATCTGTCATATGATTTGTACGTACTTTCAATTTTTGCAAAAAACAAGATTTGACATTTTCACACATATTTTTTTTATAGGTGATTGAACCCGTAATATATTTATGATCATGTTTGAACATATTTAACACATTATTTATAAATATCTCTCATTTTCTTTGTATGTCGAGTTTCTATATGTCTAGTATCTAATTTGTACATATCTCTAATTTTAGGGAGGATATGGAATTTAATTTTTTCACACTTATTTTGTATCATGAATGGTAGTATTGGAATGTAAACATACGTAGACATGAGGAGTAGAGAGCATATTTGAGTTTCCTGAATTTAATTAAATAAAAATGGAATAAATATGTAGAGTTCATCATGTTGGTTTCTTCACCAGAACTAGTACCAACATGGATTTAACTACACCTATATCCAATAATCTCCGAGTAAATTGCACAAATGGTTCCTAACCTTTTGTCATTGTTTCCTTTTAGTCCCTAACCTATTGAATGTTTTGTTTTGGTCCTAAACCTATTAAAATTGTTTCATTTTGGTCCCTCACAAGATGAAATTCATTAAATCAGAATAATTGTCTGATAGAAACTTTTGAAGTACTAATTTAAATATTCGGTAACTGTCTTCCAATAAATTTAAACAGTTTAATATTTTTTAACAGTAAATAGACAATTTAAATTAATAGTTTTTTTTCTTGAATGAAATAAGTTCAATTTACAGAGAGGAAAAAGAAGTGACTTAAATTTTTTATTAACTATAAAAAAATTATTTTACAGATTAAATTTATTGTAAGACAGTTACCAGATAATTTAAATTATGATCTAAAACGTTATTATCAAACAAATACTTTGAGTTAACAAATTTTATCAAATTGGGACCAAAATGAAACGTTCTCATTAGATTTAGGACTAAAACAAAATATTTTAATAGGTTTAGGACTAAAACAGTACATTTAATAGGTTAGGGACTAAAAAGAAACAATGACTAAAAGTTAGGGACCATTCATGAAATTTACTCAATAATCTCCTATAGCAAACTAATGACTCAGCTCAAGCAACTATATGAACCTTTCTTGTGGTCTATTTCTCTTAATTCCAGGAAAGCTCCTATAGGTTGGTTAATTTGTACTCAAAAACCCCAAAGGTGGCCTTGGGATTTGTACCCTTGTCCAATCCTAAAAAGCTTTGGAGATTGTTGTCCATAAAAACTAGTCTACCTGTAAAGCTGTATAAACCGATTTACACCAAACCAAATAGTATACAATTTTATGTGGTTTTGGCTATGATCCAGGTTTAAAAATCTTAAATCTAAATATGTACTATATAGTTGTGGTTTTTGGAGGTTAGAAAAGAAAATATTTTAGAAGTATTTTTCATGAGTGTGATGCTGGGCTAACAGATTGCAACCTTTTCTCTCCTTCTCTTCCTCTTCTTGTCGATGATAGTGGCTTGGCTAAGATAGACAACGGGCTGGTCCAAGAGTGAGTTGTGATGTCAAGATGGCAGATAGGATTGGTGTGAAGCTTCACATCTGGGTGTAATTAATGGCTGGAGCGATGGTCTTTCAATTGAGCCCATTTCTTCCTTTCAATTTAATGGCAATTGGGCTAGTAAAGACAATGAACGATGATCGTGGAGACTAGTGAGAAGCTCAGGCAGCATTGACTATTCCTATTTTTGACTTCTAGAGGTGAAATTGGAGTAGCACCAGTGCAAATTGAATCACGGTTTGCAATTCATCTCCTTTTTTAGTCATTGGCATTTCAAGCAGTAGGAAAGCTTGGTCGACATTGGACCGAGGTTGATTCACTAGAAGGACAAGGTCTAGATATGGAGAACAATGGTGATGAGTGACAGAGGAGGTGGCATCGTGGTACGGGGAATTCACTACATAGGAGGGCTCGATTGTCAGTTGTAAGTTTAGAGGTTTTTCCGGTGGAGTGAGAGTTTTCAAAGGCTAAAGTTATGGCAAACCTTAAATCTTAAACAACCACTTCCTATTTTTTTTTTAGCAATTCAATCCTAGGAGCTCAAAATGAGTTAATATGTCAAAATTTAAGGCTAAGTTACATAATATTTCTATTTTTGGTCACTGCTCTTGCTCCCGCTCTTAACTATTAATCTTGTTCTCATTTTTACAATGTTTTTACTTACTTAAATTTTAAAAACTGATTCTTTTTTGCTCTTGGTTCCATTCCCTGCTCCTCACTCTTTCTTTTCAGGTCACTTTTTGTAACTTAGATTTAACGATTGTCAAGTTTCACATGTGGTATTCCATTGACAACCTAGCAAAACGTCCGAAGTGAAACTAACAGAATGGATGGTTACATAGTTTGAGGACTACTTTAACAAATTAATAACTTTTAGTACTAAGTTGTCAAATTGTGAAAAGTTTTGGATTGGTTATGTTTTCCCCAAGTAGGAAGTGCTAAGCTCGAATGCATGCTCTACTAGCGTGTTTAATTTTACTCCTTTTTCTTAAGTGTTTTTCACAGCCCATTGTTTATCCCTTTTCTCTGGGCCCAGCATTTATTCGGTTTGAGCCAAGCGTTTTGTTTTGTCCCCAACTAGTTTAGCATTTTTCATCTAGTTTTATTTTTTTTTTCTTTGAGCTTCTTTTGTCTGTTTTTTCTCTTTTTTTTTTCCCCATCTTCTGTTTAAGGTTTAGAATCTACAGTTTAGGGTTGGTTGGCTAAAGTTTAAGAAATTTGAGAGTTAACAATTAATTAAAGTTACTTGAAAGGCCACACAAATTTTGTTGCATGTATAAAAAAATCTTAATCAGTTGCAGTCTTTGTAATTCCATCATAACTAGTTTTATACCCGTCTCATGGACAAAATCTCTTTCTGATAAAAAGAAAATAATTTCTTTTTCTAAGAATAAGCGGATTCAATTCCTAATTTTAATTCTTTATATACATGAAAAATTACATTATTAAGCTGATGTCATATTCAAACAAAAAGATATATTATTTTAAGGACTTTTATTCAATGTAAAATGTAATGAATCTTTTTTCCCAAAAAAAAAAAAGGGATAATTATGAATTTGGTTTGAAAAAGAATAAATCAAAAATTTTGTATATGGATAATTGAAATAATCTATCCTTGTACAATTACATACGATCTCATGGTTTTAAATTAATTTAATGTATCTTTCACTCTTAACTTATTTATGTGTTTTTTTTTTTTTATCTCTCTTTACCCAACATCTCATCATTTTCTTTGTTTTCTCTTTTGCAGTCTTGGTTCTTTTTATCCCTTTATCTTTCATTCTCCAACATGTAATTTCTTTTTTTCTTTTTGTTTCATTTATTTCTATGCCGTTACTTGATAATATGGTTCCATGTATCAATACTATTTTCTTTCTTTCTACCTTTTTTATACCTAGAGCCATTGGTTTGAATTATTTCCTTTATTATAAACCTTTTATGTATCTTTTCATTTTTAGCATTTAAATTAGTTTTATACTATAACTTGAGCCATTAATTTTACTAATATATTTTTACTTGTCAAGATTAACCATTCTATATATATCTTTTTCATGTTGTAAGGCTGCATAAAAAAAAATCAGACTACAGCTAAAAATGTATTAAAAAACTAATGTAATTACTTTATAACACATTTTGTTTGGTGCAAGATTCAAAGGAAAAATAAACAATTACAAGTTGTGTGTTTGTAATTTTTATTCTATTTAATGCATCTTCTAACTACTGATAAAAGTAAACACTGTTTATAAGTATGTCATGTGTGTGGCAATTTATGCATGATTGCTTTAATAGACTAAGACTTGCATTAATTAATTGATATATTAGCACACAAATATTCATAGTGAATTATTGTGATAAGAACAAGCATTATAAAAATTTTATTAATTAAGATTTTAATTCATGTTTGAATAGTAGGAAATGTAAAATAATATAACAAAGTTGCAATCATGAAAATGAGCTCCTAATTGTTGTAGATAGGTGTTGGGTTTCGGGAGCCAAACAAGCGCAGCGGAATTTAACCGAAACACTCCAGAATCCAAGTGAAATGGGGTAAACCGGGTGTTCGAAAATTTTCATATCCAATTTTCGGTTGAGATCTCTCACTCAACTGTAGAGTCAAATCATAAAACCTGAACAGTTGACATGTTCAAGCTCTCTATGGTATCCACACGAGCCTCTCGGGATCACCACGCTTCCATCACATCCCGGCAGATGCGTTTCTCTTGCTCTCGCAGTGCTAGCTTGCGTCCTCCAAGAAATTGCAAGAGAAGAGTGCGGCTGTCCTTTTGGGAGGCTAGGGCAAGAAAGCTGCGAATTTCTCACTAAAAGTTGTATTTATAGTGAGACTTAACTTCCAAGCCTAATGGGTTTCATAGCCCTAATCCAATTAGGCTTCAATTTCGGACTTAATAATAGCTCAACTTTGGGGCCCATTATTAATATGAAATTATTGTGAAACCATGACCCAAATAATTAGCCCATGCACTCTAATGATCTAAATAGCTCTATGTGTTCGACCCAATAGGCTTTTACCACGTTGGCAATAATCATAAATCACATTTATGATCATAAGCAATGAGCGGTGTCTAGCANTTGCTGGATTAATGCCTTAATAAAATATCATGACTCAATGTGCAAAAATACAATCATCTCATGATTGATTTTTGGGCACAGCACTAACAATAGAGACATATCATATAAGACAAAATAAAATAATTATGACCAAACTAAATTTTAACAGCCAGGAACAGACCTAGATTTACCATAAGCAACTTCCTCATTCATGAATTTTAGATTTTCACTAAAACCGTGATTGTTATAGTCAATATGGTTTATTGATTAATATTCTAATTTGCCATCACTTTAAACTTAACCATCATTTTGGTTATCTTCATGCGCGTAAATCTCATCCATAATGTGTTTCCTATAAATAAAATACTCCATCTGTCTCAAAATTTTTACTCAATTTGTTTTCAGTAATTAATCTACGATTTTTTATTTTCAATATTTTAATATATAAATGAAAAATATTTGCATACAAATGATAAATCAAGACTTATAGTTTCTAAATATATTTTTTTAATTTTGTCTAATAAACAATAATATGAAAAAAAAATCAAGTCAAAATACAATTAAAAGTCAAATAACGCAAAGATTTCGGGGCGGAGGGAGTATAAAACATAACAACATCCATGTGATGACTGCTGACTAATAGGCTTGGATTATATAGATAACATGGCAGAAGAAAAGGGAAGAACAAAGAGAGAATGACAATATAAATGATTAGAAAGACAACGTGAAAGCAAAAAGAAAGAAATAACTAAGAAGAAGAAAAAAGTATCAAGCCAGCGTATAATAAAAGTAATACAACATGTAAGAAAAAAAAGATGGAGAAATCAAAATTCTCAAGCAAAATTAGAGAACTTAGCTTGTTATTGGTTTTATGAGTTTGACTTGTGGTATAAATTTTAAAGGAACTTTTTTAGTTCCCAAAGCACATTAATCATAACATGGTTATTTTTGAAAGAAACTTGTTACACATGGGAGTTTAATTAGGCTTTAATAATTCTCATTTTCTTACCCTTATAATAATATTACAGATATGTATAGTATAAGTTATATTAAAATAAATACATTTATTATATGGATGTAAAAAAGAAACAAAAGTTGCAAGTTATGCGTTGTAATTTTTTTTCCCTTCAATACATCTTCTAATCACCCATAAAAGTTAATGTTGCTAATAATAGTGTAAAATGTGATTAATTAAGATTTAAATACAATATTTGACCTAAAACTAGTTAGTGTTTAACTTTCAAATAATTTCCATAAATTGTAAAGTCAAATAAAGAGGAAATTGGCCAAAAGAATTAAGAGCAACTCAAAATTATGGGAGCGTGATAGGGTTTTATGAGTTTGGTAGTATTCCATGGGAAAAAAAATGTAAAAGGAAATAATTACTTTTCAAAATAAAATATGTACAGTATAAATAATAAAATAGATATATTTATTATATGGAGGTAAAAAGAAATGAAAGTTACAAATTACATGGTTGTAATTTTTATACTATTTAATGCATCTTCTAATCATCCGTAAAA
Source organism: Aquilaria agallochum (assembly GCA_000696445.1). Lineage (NCBI taxonomy): Eukaryota > Viridiplantae > Streptophyta > Magnoliopsida > Malvales > Thymelaeaceae > Aquilaria > Aquilaria agallochum. The sequence continues at coordinate 69,343 of KK899868.1, read as the reverse complement.
GTTAATATTGCTAATAATAGTTTAAAGCGTAATTAATTAAGATTTTAATATAGTGATTGACCTAAAATGTTACGGCCTCTAGGCTGTGGACTTCCAACTATTAGATAAGACTTATTTAATTGGCCAAAATAGCTTGTTAAGTGCCTCATTTAGTTTGAATTAGCTAGTCTAGCAAGTGTTTTATGAATGGTTTGATAGTTCCTAGTTAAATTTTGGTACCAAAGTGTTACAAGGGCAATACAGTCATTTTAAACCTCATGGTGATAGGAAAAATTTAAAAAACTCATAAATAGTTTTTTCGGATCTAAGTGCCAAGAAATAAAAAAGTTGGGACAAAATTGTCTACGTCTTATGTTACTATTTGGAGATGGGTTTTATTTGTTGAAATTGAAGAAGTTGTGGGGATAAAGAGAGGAGATGGTTTTTAAACTAATGTGAGAAATTTGAGAAGTACTATTCACTTATCCTCTCCAATCAAACCCGTAGCTCTCCATCTCCTCTTCAAATCCATGGCCAAATCTTCATTTCTCCTTCAATTCTTGGTGAAATTAAGAGCCCATTGAGGTATCCATATATGATAAAGCTTGCTCTTGCTTGGTTTCATTGTGGAAAGCCTTGTGTGCCATTTTTTGAGTTTTAAGAGCACTAGGTAAGTTTTGAACTTGTTGATTGTTGATTGTTCTTGATTTATTGAGTTGTCTTGAGCTTGGATCTAGCTTAATTAAGGTTAAGTTGGTGCCTAGAGTGTTGATTTTGTGTGGGAACCATATGAGAGCCCTAGAGGGATTTTTTTTTTGCTTGGAAGTGCTTGATCTTGCTTTTGTTCATGTGTTTTGAGGTAAGAGATTTAGTTATTTGTGTGCTAAATTAATGTGTATGGTTTGTATATGGTCCATGGAGCTTGTGTTTGGTGAGTTAGTGAATGAATTAGTCCAAGGAAGGCGCCCCATAGGTATAGTCATCGCGAAGAAGCAAAAATTTTGGCTGTAGGAGGTGAAGTGATTGCACCCATACTTGGGACGATCACATTAAGCTATCTGAGGGGAAAGAATGGCCAAAATGGCTAGTTGTGATCCAATTTGGTAGGCTATGCAGCCGCATTGAGGGTAGGTTTTCAGGTTTGACACCTTGAAGTATTTTCACTATAACTTTTTACTCAGATGTCCGACAAAGGTGATTCAAGAATTCACATGAAGCTAAGAGGAAGAACTCTAAGTTACATGCTTTGCCAAAGCCTGAATTGGCATAGAAGAGATTGCATTTCATCTTGAATCAAGTGCTGTGAAGCTTGGATAGTGACTAAGGTTGTCTTAAGGGGCTTATGGGCCTTAGGGTCTATAGGTTGACTTGCCATGTGTTTTAATGCATAGGTTGCACATTATTTAAGTAAGGTGAATCAAGTAATGATGGAGAGCAGAGCACTTAGGGTGAAGGCTCAGTGCACTTGTGGCCTAGGCAAGTTATGACTCATGATACAATGAAGGCTTAGTGCACCATAAGTAAGTACAGGTTAGAGGCTTAGTATACTAATGACCTAGTTGAGCTTTAAGGCATGAGGCACTACGTAGGAGCTAAGTACATCTAATGTGGGCGAGACTTCGTAACTTAGTGGCCTAGTCTGAGTGGCCTTAACCTTAGCAGCCCATTGGGCATGGGTACAATTATTGGCATGACCTCATGTGGATCCTTATGCTAGGGTATAGGAAAAAGAGAGTCATCACCTTAGTTTAAAAAATGGGAGAAACTAAGGAAAAATCTAATTTGACTCCAAATTAATGAGATAGGTGAATTTTGTATAAAAATTAGAGATTTTAGGATAGAGGATCAAGTACAAGTTAGTAAGGTGTTAGGCACCCAACTCATTTGAAATAAGTTTAAAACAAGCAAAAACCAATTGTTAGTATCACAAAAATGTGTGCATGTGTTAAATGTGAAATAAGAGAGATATGATAGATTTTAGTTATTAGGCTTAAACTTGGGTTGAACTCTCAACCTTCCTATGTACCAAAGTGTGAGGTGGGATCCAAGCCTAGGTAGTTCACTTCCTTATGAATGGGGGCTTGGATAATCAGTTAGGATGCGTACTTGGATGATTGGTGAAGTGGTTGCAATTAGAGTAGTTAGATCACCTCGGTTGCAAGGTTCGATGTTGAGGATGGCAGGCTTGATGGATTTGGGTTCAAACTTGGTGGAGAAGGTGTTTGTGGAAGTGCTAATCCCTCATTCTAGCGTTGTCGATGCTAGGTGACACTTGGGGTAGGTGTTATGTTATGGCATGAAAAGAGGCTACAATAGTGGGTTGCAATAATGCTTGGGGTAGGGTTGGAACAAAATTGGATTGGAGTTATAATATTTCCTTTTATAGCTGGAGCTTAGGGTTTTGGAATTTGTAGCCTTATTTTTAGATTCTCGCCCCCCAATTTCAAGGTTTTAAAGCATATTTATAAGCATTTACTATTTAAGTCCTTAAAGCCCAAAAAAATTATTCAATGCTAAAATCTTGATTAAACTAGGAAAAAATCTTAGAAAATTAATTTTTTGTAACTTTAGTCCAGAATTTGCTTCTAGTTTCTATTTTAGCCCAAATTATCCTAGAGTATTCAATTAAGGCCAAAATTATCACAGATTTTTAATCAAGCCCAAGAAAATTTAGATTTGTCAATTAATCTTAAAATTTTGCAAGATTTTCAATTAAAGCCCAAAATTTCATGGAAATCTCAATTAAAGCCTAAACTTTCACAAGTAACAAAAATTTTAACCCAAATTACCCGAATGGATCAAATTTGACACTAAAAATAGAAAGACATAATTAATACCTAATTAAAATTTAAAGACTCAAAAACAAACTTTAGGACATGACATGAAAATTTTAGGTACGAAAAGGGCTAAAATCCCCCTAAACACTAATTAACCAACTATTGCTTAATCTAGCCTAAGAAACCTAAAGGAATGCAAACAAGAGAGTTAACAATTTGCCCCCATTAGCTCACTTTTGTTGGATAAAAATGGGCTGATGACGAAAATACTCATTTTTCCCAAACACAAATAAAATCGAATGAGAAGTTAAAAGCAATTAGATTGATTTTAAAATGGTTGGAGAAGTGGTGAGACAGACGAGGTGATTAGCTTGCGACACCTGCTATCGCATTGTGAAGGTGGTCATGTTGCCTTAAGAGAGCAATCTGATTATCATTATGGTCTTTGAGAGTGATCTGATTACCTTAAAGGTCACCAAGAGTAGTTTGATTGTCTTGGGGTGAATGGGAGTGGTCTGATTGCCTCTAAGACTTTTGAGAGTGGTCTCATTGTCTTGAAGGCCACTGAGAGTGGTATAATTGTCTTGGAGGTTGATGGAAGTTGTCTGATTTTCTTTAAGGTTTTCAACAGATATATGATTACCTTGAAAGTTACCGAGAGTGGTTTGATTGTCTTTGGGGTTGATAGGGGCCCGGTTTGATTATCCCTATCATTTTTTAAAGTGGTCTGATTGTCTTAAAGGTCACCGAGAGTGGTTTGATTGTCATGGAGGTTGACTAGAGAGGTCTAATGGTCCCTAAGGTTTTTAGGAGCAACTTGATTGGCGCAAATGTCACCGAGAATGGTTTGATTGTCCTTGAGGTTTTTAAGAGCAGTCTGATTGTCTCGAAGATTATCGAGAGTGGTCTGATTGTCTCTGAGGCTAATGGGAGTGGTCTGCTTATGCTTAAGATTTTTTAGAGTGGTCTGATTGTCTTAAAGATCGCCGAGAGCTGTTTAATTACCTCAGAGGTTGACAGGAGTGGTCTAATTATCCCTAAGGTTTTCAAAAGCGGTGTGATTGTCTCAAATGTCATTGAGAGCGGTTTGATTGTCTCAAAGTTTGATGGGAGTGTTTTAATTGTCCCTAAGGTTTTCAAGAGTGTTCTAATTGTCTTGAATGTTCCCAAAAGCAATCTGATTGTCCTTAAGATTTTTAGAGTGATTTGGTTGTCTTGAAGGTTATTGAGAGTAGTATGATTGTCTCGGAGATTAACAAGAGTGGTTTGATTGTCCATAGGTTTTCCAGAGCGGTTTGATTGTCTTGAAGGTCACCGAGGGTGGTTTGGTTATCTCGGAGGTAGACGAGAGTGGTTTGATTGTCCCTAATGCTTTTTAGAGTGGTCTGATTGTCTCAACGGTCACCGAGAGTGGTCTAATTTGTTTTGGGGGCTTTTGAAAGTGGTCTAGTTTATCTCAAAAGTTTATGGGAATGGTCTGATTTGTCTTGAAAAGGTTAGTGAGAATGGTCTGGTTTTTCTTAAAGGTTGCCAAGAGTGGTCTAGTTTATCTCAGAAGCTTTCAAGAGTGGTCTGGTTTGTCTTGAAAGTTGATAGGAACTTTTGCGGGTCAAACAAGAAGGATTCTCATAAGTTAGGTGAGATAAGTTGTGAAACCTCACAGATCAAGTGAGATTTTTGTGGGTTAAGCAAGAAAGATTTTCACGGATCACGTGAGATGAGATGCAAATCTCATGGGTCAAGTGAGGGATTCTTGTTGGTCAATCAATAAGGATTTTCACAATTCAAGTG